>JAHBCN010006448.1:0-48919 GCA_019359885.1 Listronotus oregonensis | reverse complement strand
TCAAATAACGCGAAAAGGGTACATTCTTTAACAAAAAGTCATGGAATATTTTTTATAGAGCATAAAAAGACCTTTAAAATAAGCATGGATAAACTTCTTTTTGACTGAAATTTCAGTGAGATATGGTGTAAAATAATTACTACTAATAAAAAAAAGCAATAAAACTAATGTCACATCATTCAAAATCAAAATTAAACTTATATCTTGAAGCAATTACTTTATTTGTATGTTATTTAAGATATCTAAAAATTTTACTGATTAAGAGATGCATGGTTTTGAAAAAAATGAGCTTAAATTATATGTTTTTTTTGTGATTTTGAAAAAAAATTTTTTTTTTCTCATTTTAACTCCAAAACCATAAAAATAAAAAAAAAACAAAAGGGTAGAAAAATGTAGCATTTTTTATGCCCTTATTTTCTTTTTTATTTTTTTTTTGTGGAATGAAAATTGACGGAGTTATAACCGATTTAAACTTTCACAAAGTGCGGGGTCTTTTCCGTACCCCTTTGCCCCTTTTACCTATAAAATATGAAGGGTCACAAGCCCTTCTAACATAAATAGGCTTATAGCCCTTAAATAACCTTTAAAATGATTTTTTGTCGGATGTGATAGCTTTAAAATTAAAAGAGTTACACAAAAAATAAGATTTTGAATTTTTTTAGTCAATTTTAAAGTAAAAAAAGTTTCAAATTTTGGCGCATAGATTTTTCTGTTGACACTAGGTTGTCTGTAGGTACATTTGAGTACTATGTACGTATATACACTATATATTAAAAAATACTTCGTGTTCATAGAATAAACTTTAGAACCAACAAAATTTAAAATCAAAACATCAGTAGTCATTAAAAAATATTTTTTTATTTTATTTTTGGTCAAATGGCTGGTTCTTAAGGGATGCTAGGATGTTGTAAAAATTATTTCAAGTAGAGATAATAAACTGTAATACTAAAATTACGCAAAATCTAAAAATTTGCAGTCATTAGATATTTTTTATTTCATTTTCTGCAAAGGGGTAGTTTCTAGGGGTTGAAAAGTGGTAACCAATAATTTTATTAAAATGCTATGAATTTTTTCCAGTAAAACTGCAATTGTAATGCTACAAATCGTTAAAAGATTTTTATCTATATTATTTTCATCACAAAAGTAGTTTTTAAAGATTTATTAGGGTTGATATTTCAAAATACACCAATTTTATATTGTACAATACGTAAGGATATTTATCCTACATAAATAAAAGACATTTAAATCGAAAAAAGCCGAAAAACCTTTAAAATATCTTTTTTCGATAAGGGGTGGTTTTCACCCCTTAAAAACATTTTGCACACCTTGCGACCATATAGATTTTGATATGGAGGGTGAGACAAGCTTAATTCCAAATTTTCAAGAAAATCGGTGCATATATAAAAAATTCGGAGGTATGACACTATTTTAAGCTTGACTGCCTGGACTATTATTACAGACACCTGCGGCACGCGGCACATTATAAAAGGCAAAGGCGCCGCCAAATCTTTTTTGCTACTTTTTATGTTTTTTTTTTTCATTTCAAACGGCACCGAATTTTCATTGATCCAACTATATAGTTGCTTTGTATAATGTGCCGCTTCCCGCAGGTGTCTGTAATAATGGACCATATAAAAAGCAAAGCCGACCGACAATAAAAATTAAATCTTTTTGCTACTTTTTATGTTTTATTTTTCTTTTCAAAGGGCACCGAATTTTCATTTTAAAAATGATCCCACTATACATCAACCAGTCATTACGATAACACGCATTTAGGAGGCTACTTGAGGAAATAGGCATCCTTGGTTAATAAAAAATACAGTTATTTGAAAAACGGTATCATTATTAGAAAAACAGCGCCGTTATTTGAAAATACAGTGCCGTTATTAAAAAAACAGGGCTGTTATTTGAAAATACAGTGCCGTTATTAAAAAACAGGGCTGTTATTTGAAAATACAGTGCCGTTATTTGGAAATACAGTGCCGTTATTTGAAAATACAGTGCGGTTATTGGAAAAACGGTGCCGTTATTTGAAAATACAGTGCCGTTATTGTAAAAACGGTGCCGTTATTTGAAAATACAGTGCCGTTATTTGGAAATACAGTGCCGTTATTTGAAAATACAGTGCCGTTTTTCGAAAAACGGTGCCGTTATTTGAAAATACAGTGCCGTTATTAGAAAAACGGTGCCGTTATTTAAAAAACGGTGCCGTTATTTGGAAATACAGTGCCGTTTTTGGAAATACAGTCCCGTTATTTGGGGGATAAGGGGGAGAGGGACTGTTGCTGGGAAGAAATTATTAACACTTATACCTTAATAATTTAAAAGAAGGTTTCTGCAACCATGGATTTGAACAAGCTTAATAAGCATGTTAAACGCAGAATAATTGAAGCTTGTATTCGTAAAAAATATTTGGATTTAAAGAGGGAATTGGGTGAGCAAGCCGAGGTGCAGTTTGAAGAATATCAGAACTCCAGTGATCAGCGACCAGAAAAGAAGCGAAGTTTGCAAGCAGATCCAAACATTCTTCAACTCCTTGAGGAACATTCGCGCAATGTAAAAAGACTATATGATTCTCTGAAAGCTGGCCGTTATGAAAATGCTGTTACATTGGAGAATACGTATAGACCTTTGGCAAAACTAATATCCGAGTCAATGCAGTATGGTAAACAATCTACACCATTTACACCCAAGTCTGTAAAAAGACGGCAAAGTGAACACTTTTCTTCGACAGTAATAAAAAAACCACGATTTCCACTTAATTTTACTGGTCCTGTTCAAAAACATGACGAGCTAGCTGCTCAAGAAGAGGAAGAATATAACGATAATTCAATTAATGTCGAGACACGAGAAGATAGTTCACCAATGGCTCAGGATATGAACGATGGCGAGGAAGCTGATTTAAACAGAACTATGTATGAACATAACCCTGAAGAAAGTTACTTTAACGACGAGTTCAGAGTCGATCCTCAATATAACCCTATTCAAATGGATAGTATTGCGGAAGAATCTTTTAGGGAATATCTAGATCAGTATGATCCGCTACCGAGAGAATATGTGAAAGGATGTATAACTGATACGGAAAACGAGTACGATCGCACATATTTAAAACATGATTTAGCCACCGATCATCTAACTTTTGGTGATTCTCGGCTTGAATTTAACGGACCGGATATTTATATTAAAGGAGAAAAATTTACTGGAACTCCTGGACTATACGAACTTTTATTTAAGACCAATCCATTAAAAAACAAATTGACCGCACTGGATGAGCGAACCTTTGCAAAAATTATTTTGCTAACAAATGCAATAGCAAGAGAAAATTTAATGAAAAGGAACAACATGTAGGAAACAGAGGTCTCAAATATATGCTAACAATTAAACCATTACTTGAACGTATAAAAGAGGAAAATGCAAGAAAGCAGAGAGAACGTGACAAGCAATTACGAATTACACGTGCACAACAGCCTCAAGGTTATGGCTTACCAATCGATAGTCAATCTGGTTTCTTACCTGATTACAAAACATTTTCCAATAATAAAATTGACTACGTTTACTGGGATGATCCAAATGAGCTTGTGGATAGATTAAAATTGTTAATGGCAAGTAAGGTATCTGGTAATAACTCTCATGAAAACGAGATTATAAGTATTCTTGAAGAGTTAAGAGAAGCTGGTATCATTGAATAAACTGATTAGACATAGTGACGCAGTGTCATTAGCACGATGACTCTCGACAAATTCGGACGTAATTTAACACATTCCTATCACCTAGCAAAAAAGCTTAAAAGTTAAAATGATTTGAAAGATATTCCTGAAAAGGCTTTGTATGGTTACATGAATATAATGTTGACTTGCGAAAAGGGCTCATCAAGGTATCTTTTTATAAATGGTTTAAAATTTGACTATTATATGTTTCCTATTAAGATTGGAATAATTGAATATGTTAATATTGACTCGCCTGTAAAAACTTTTATTAACAAAAAAGACTATAAAGTACCAAGCGATTTACTGCAGCAAGAGTTAAAATTTGATGATAAAATTACGTTTTTAGGGGATAAACTAAAATCACATACTAAAATATCTGTTGAGTTTGTAATTAAATATCCTATTTCATAGGTTTGGTATATAAAACATCTTTGTAATTTTAGGTTAAGTATAGTTAGTAGAATGTTGTATTGTAATTTTATGTAATGTTAGTAGCAAATTAAATGTAGCCTATTTTTGATTCACCCTGTATATGTGTTTTAAATAAATTAATTTGATATATACAATGTGTTTATTATTCAAAATTTATGGTTTAAATTATACGAGCTGAATAAAAGGCTCTTCGCCCCACGCCTAAGCCCCAGGCCTGGTGCTTAAGCGTGAGGCCCCCACATGTTAGGTTTGGCCTGTTTGACAGCTGAAAGCCGCCATTTTTTAACACATGCACAGTGCTCTAAAATAGTAGTAGCCTAAGATTCCTAATTATTTATGTCTCTTCTACTATACGCAATTTAACCAATACTATTTAATATGCCCCGGTGGCCGCAGGGTTTAAGGTGTTGGGATCAGGTCGAGGCGCTAGGTGGTTCGAATCCTGCTAGGTTATTATTTATTTATTTATTTAATTATTTACGGCACTTGTACTATACATCTATTTCACAACAATATATCTAATATTCTGCCGTGGTGCAATGGTAACGCGCTGGACTTTGAAGCAATAGGACGGCGGTTCGAATCCTGCTAGGTTATTTATTTGGAGATTTTATTTATTTAATTATTTATAAACTGACCCTGCTGACCATGATGACGTCAGATGTAAAATGACCCTGGTGATGTTTTGCCTGTCTACTAATGGCTCTACAAAAACTACCCCTATTTAAAATCATCCTCTATTTTGAGTAGGGGTTGAAAATGGCCATAAAATTGCAGATCGGACCTGAAATTTCTCCCATAAGAAATACATGGGAAAAACTACCCTTATTATGTTAGAAGTCGGTTAGCATATCTACTGACCATTGTATGCGGTGTTGTTCCGTATGTTTTTTTGTATTCTTTAACTCTAATTTCGAGAGAGGTCTGTTGTTGTCCGGTCTCGTCTTAGTAAAAATACTTTTTAGAGTGGTTTGGGATTAAAATGCCGTTTTAATATTATACTTATTCGCGATTCTGCGGTTCTTTTCCGAAGTTCCATTTATGCATGAAATTGTTATATTTGGTCCTGTGAAGTATTGTTCAAGTAAAAGTTTTTAGTCTTATTTTGAAATTTTTTATCGATTGTTTCCTTCACTGTATCCGTTCTGCTTAAGATCCCTAGTTGTATTACCTATTTCATTTTGCAGAGATTTCTTACTGTTACATAAGGTCACTGCGCGGTTATATAGAGAACGTATGACTCCTTGTTTGGTTTCGTTAAAGTGATTAGAATTCTGGTGTTATTCTGTATACCAAGGTGTATCAATTATTTTGTTTGACTAGAACGTTAAGCCAGATTTTGCTTCTTTTTTATTGTGAATTTAATTTAAGGTCAGAGGCAATTTAGATGTTTAAAGAAACCTTCAAGTTCTTTGTCGTTACCTGTCCATACAATAAAAGGATCGTCAACATATCTTAGCCAAACTTTTTGTTTGATTGATGCAGTTTTAATTGCGTGTTCCCCAAACCTTTCCATATAAATATTTGCTATACTGGAGAGAGCGATGAACCCATGAGAAGTCCATCCTTCTGCGCATAATACTTATCTTTCACTTGAAAATAAGAACTACAGTGGCACAGCTTCAACAACTACATCATTTTATCCAGTGGCACAGTGGTACGTTCTACTAGTGTTTCTTCTTCTCAAAAACGTAGAAATGGGACCAGATAATACTTTTAAGTGTTTTGATGTGGAAAGTCTGTAAACAAACGTAGCAAAAAATGAATCATAAAGCTATATTTGAATCAAGCTTAAAGAAAGGCAGAAATTTTTACTTAGAATAACACAAGGCGTTGGTCCACACAAAATTAACGGTTTGGGGTTGGTTTTTAGTGTTGCATTTTAGTTTCATACAGTGCCTATGGAATTTACTAAGGATATCTTACAGTATAACAGATACCTTGAAATTCGTATCGAATTTATTCCAAAATGGCTAAGAAATGTTTCATTGGCACAATAACGTCTATTACCAGAAAGTAAAGCTCACATTGGTTTTATCTTTTAACTTTCATTATCCAAATATGTTTGCAACAACTTTATTGTGGTTATTTTTTGATAATCTTTAATATGCTTTCAAATAATTCACTTATATTGAAAAACTACAAACATAATTAGCTTGTTTCATGTTAGCTTTATTATATTTTTATATAAACATATGCTCCTAAGTTTTTACAAATATGAAATATTTAAAACAATAATAAAGTAAAAACTAAAAAAAATTGGTAATTGCCTATTACGGATTTGTTGAAAACAAAAAAAAAAAGAGAAAATACAAAACTAAATATACCACTGTTTTCGTTTAAATGTTAAACAATTTTAAACAGTGGCATTGTTGGGTACACTTTACGCTAAAATGTTCTTAAGGTATGTACACACCGAAAAACAAACAAGAACACACATTTGTTCTTGTTCACCTTGTTTGTATGTGTTCTTTGTTTATTGTTCTCGTAATTTTGTCTACATAGCGCAATCAAATATTTGTTCACTCTCGTTTGACCAGTTGGTAAAGTTATGGATGACGACGAACAAAATTTATTTCTCTTTAGGTATGTACATACCGAAAAAACAAACAAAAACAAACATTCGTTCTTGTTCACTTTCTTTGTATGTGTTTTTTGTTTATTGTTCGCTTTTTCTGTCTACATAGCGCAACCAAATGTTTGTTTGCTGATGTTTGTTCTTTTTTGTTCTTGTTTGTTCTTGTTTGTTTTTTCAGTGTGTACATAAATTTTGATGTACCGAGGTCTACTCGAACATGTATGAACAAGAACAAACATTTGTTCGCGTTTTTACTGTCTTCACTAAAAGGTATGTACACACCGAAAAAACAAACAAGAACAAACATTCGTTATTGTTTACCTTGTTTGTATGTGTTCTTTATTTATTGTTCGCGTCATTTTGTCTACATAGCGCAATCAAATATTTGTTCACTCTCGTTTGACCAGTTAGAAAAGTTATGGATGACGACGAACAAAATTTATTTTTCTTTAGGTATGTACACATCGAAAAACAAACAAAAACAAACATTCGTTCTTGTTCACTTTCTTTGTATGTGTTTTTTGTTTATTGTTCGCTTTTTCTGTCTACATAGCGCAACCAAATGTTTGTTTACTTTTGTTTGACTAGTTGAAATAGTTATGGATGACCATAAAAACAAAAATTCTCTTTGATGTACTGACGTCCACTGGAACATGTGCGAACAAGAACAAACAAACGTTTGTTCGCCGTTTTAACTGTCTACACTGAAGAAAAATGTTTGTTTGCTGATGTTTGTTCTTTTTTGTTCTTGTTTGTTCTTGTTTGTTTTTTCAGTATGTACATAAATTTTGATGTACAGAGGTCTACTCGAACATGTATGAACAAGAACAAACATTTATTCGCGTTTTTACTGTCTTCACACACCGAAAAAACAAACAAGAACAAACATTCGTTCTTGTTTACCTTGTTTGTATGTGTTCTTTATTTATTGTTCGTGTCATTTTGTCTACATAGCGCAATCAAATATTTGTTCACTCTCGTTTGACCAGTTAGAAAAGTTATGGATGACGACGAACATTTTTTTTTTCTTTAGGTATGTACACACCGAAAAAACAAACAAAAACAAACATTCGTTCTTGTTCACCTTCTTTGTATGTGTTTTTGGTTTATTGTTCGCTTTTTCTGTCTACATAGCGCAACCAAATGTTTGTTTACTCTTATTCGACTAGTTGGAATAGTTATGGATGACCATAAAAACAAAAATTCTCTTTGATATACCGACGTCCACTGGAACATGTGCGAACAAGAACGAACAAACGTTTGTTCGCCGTTTAAACTGTCTACACTGAAGAAAAATGTTTGTTCGCTGATGTTTGTTCTTGTTTGCTTTTTCGGTGTGTACATACCTTTTGATGTACCGACGCCTACTCGAGCATGTGTGAACAAGAACAAACAAATGTTTGTTCGCGTTTTTACTGTCTACACTAAAGAAAAACGTTTGTTCGCTGATGTTTGTTCTTGTATGTTTTTTCGGTGTGTACATACCTAAAGAAAAACGTTTGTTCGCTGATGTTTGTTCTTGTTTGTTTTTTCGGTGTGTACATACCTTTAAGATTTATGTTGGTTAATAATATCACCATAATATATTTAAAGTATTAAATTTTTTGTCTAGATTTTCACTTACAATCTTACAATTTATTTTAAACCATTTTATAAATAAGTTTGCTCTATTTATAAATAAATAAGATATTTATGTTTATATTAATTATGTTACGGCTAATTAAATTTAATTTAAGTAGGTGATGACAGAAATTGCTCTTAAAGAAAAGCAATATTTGTTAATAAAATAAATAAAACTAAAAGTAATCCAACTCATTGGAAATTCAATTGCGTCGAGCGTCTTATAAACGAGTAGAATATATTATCGGAAAATTGATTTCGGAAAATGTATTGCAAGAAATGTTATTAAATTTACCTCTTAATTAAATATTATATACTGCAGTATAAAAAAAATAAAAAAGCAAATTAAATCCACCTTTTTTAACCTCCCATAAGTTAAACATGAGGCTACTTAAATTTATTTTGATAATAGAGTACAATAGGAAAAGCTACAGATCACTTATCTCATCGATTAAAATAAAGCCAAGGTTACTGACTTATGCTGAGAAGTTTTGAGATTGCAACCGCAAAAGTTACTTATCGTGTTCACACAAACGATGAAAGTAGTAGGCAGTATGCAGTATTTCCTGTATTTTCATTGAACTATGAAAAGTTGCTATGATGTCCAGACATACATATTTTTTTTGTATCATGCAGATTTTATTTTAAATTAGCATGCAGTATTTCTTAATATTTTGACTTGGTAGATGTGTATGGAATGTAGGAACTATGAAAAATTATCTTTGAGAATTTTTAACAAAATATGGGTGTTATAAATTTACAAAACAATGGTCGCGGACGTCTACGGAGGAAACGCCGACGACTTGCCATAAAAAAATGGGATAAGGGGTAAAACATTTATTAAATAGGAAGCAATTTGGAGTAACGAACAATTTTTTAGGGGGTGTGTTTTACAAAAACCTATTACGAATGTTAGCGGTGGACTTTGTATAGTTATTGGACAAGGTGACACATTTAATAAAAAACAGGATATGTTAAAGCGGAAAGCAATAACTCTATCTAAACGACTGATAGCTCTGAGATATTTGTCAACAGTCAAGTAATTACTGTTATGACTGTAAATGTCTTCTATATTGTTATAACCAAAAGGCAAAACTGTAAAATTTCTTTAATTTCGTAACAAAATTCTAACAACTTTAATTTTTGTTGTCATTTTATTTTTCTTTTAGGTTTATCCTGAAAACGGTGGCCTACTTGCCACCGAAACGTTCATAGGTGTTTAGAATTTAAGGGTTTTTTAAAAGGTTTTTCCTTTTTTTTTTGTTTCAGGTAACTTGCTAGTTCATAGGGGTCAATAGGGCTGAGTACACGCAGTCGCTATACCCCGGGACGAGGATCAAAGAGGACCCATCGAATAAAAATTTCTTTTTCATATACCCAACTGGGATCTTTTCATACTGTTATTACTGTTAGAACTTAAAATGATAAAGGACTGCCCGCACTAAATGTTAGGAAATACTTAAAATAAAAATAACCGACATACAGGGTGTCCGGAATTATTAATAAAAACACCAAAAAACCAATAACAAAATAGTACACGATGTTGTCATTGCTATTATAAATTTTATAATAAGTGTTAAAAATGATTTCCGTTCATTTCAATGCATCCTCAAACTCGTTTTCTTATAGATCTTCTAACTTTTCTAAAAATACCAGGTTTATTTTTTATAACTCCACAACAAACAAACATCCGCTGCTCTAATTTTTCAACGCTGCGAACTGGTACTTCGTATATTAAGAATTTTAGGTAACCCAATAAAAAATAATCCAATGGATTTAGATCTGGAGAATGAGGCCAAGTTACAGAGCCCCCTCGTCCTGTCCATCGCTCAGACGAGAGAACCTTTTTACGTAAAAATCTTCAAAGAGACTTCAAAAAGATAGCGAAACTACACTCGGCAAAAAAAATATTACCTTAAATAACTCACCACCCCTTTGTTCCCACGCCACTGGTTGCAATATGGGTCACCTGATATTTTCAAAAAGTGACCTCCAATCACTCTAACTTAACTACGTAGAAGTTAATTCCTGTGTCGGAAGTAGATTCTAATAAATTAAATAAAAACCACTTTTATGACACCATCTTCAAGGGCCAGGAGCTCCCTCTGGAAGCACTTCCGGACCAATGTTAGTATGAACTTTTTTTCATATCTTTTTATGTAGAATCATACCTTTTAATTTTTCATCGTCATTTCCGGACCCCCTGTATAAATGGTATTTATTGTGTCTTCTTCCGAAAACCAAACCGTTACTGCGGACGCAATTGCTGCAAAATTTTAACCAAATATATATTTTTTGCAGCCATCGCAACCGTAAAAACTTCAGTTTAGGCTTTATGCATTTAAAAAATACTGCATGCAACAAACTTGCACACGCTACTTTTGTGGTTGCGGGATGATTTATACACGCTACCTTCATGTTGAGCTGTTGCAAAGCAAAAGTAGCTGTATGTGACCTTAACTTACGTAATGTTTTTATAATTTAGTGATAGTGTTTAAGTGTAAGTTAAGTCATTTTGAAATAAAAGTAAGGCAAGATTTAAACGCAATATCTCCTATAAAAAATAATATAACGCATGTATATATACTTTAAGATTTACTTTTATAAAAAGTGTGGATACACCAATTTATTTAATTTTTAGGCTACTTTGAGAACTTCGATAACATTTAACCCGTAAACCAAAAACGTAGGGATATCTCATAAATATTGATCTTATTGCTGTGCTCCCTCGAGCACTATAAAATTCCTAACTTCGTATTTAATTTTGTAGAACCCGACAACCGCTGTTTTATAATAAATTATGGTACAATATGGTGAATTAGTTAAATTATAAATTAAAATGGTGGCTTGTTTAGTAACAGATAGCCCTTTATATTACTAGTTAATTAAGTAATTAAAAAAATAAATAAATGTTTTAGCAAAAAAAAATTATTTAGTAATAATATCTAGTCTATTACAATATAGCTTAAATAAAAATAATATTAAATGGAAAGTACGAAAACCAATTTTGCATTTATAAACGCTTTTTTTTAAGTAACTTAAGTAGTAATGTGAATATTGCTTTTAAAATATATCGGATACATTCTAATTTAACTTTTTTAATAGAGGTCTGTGTAGTGTATAGTACATAGAAGGACATGAAATGGTTTTATTCTTAGATTTTAATTAAATTACTTTAGAGTCTCAAAGTCTTTCATTCTTGATTTTAAATTGTCTATTTGGCAAAATTAAAGCCATATGTGTAAGTTACAGAGACGAATTTAGGAACTTAATTTTTTAAACGTGCTTAAAAAATGGGATTATAATTGTGTGTTTTATGATTTTAAATATGTAGTAGTAGGATCGTAAAATTATTATTGGCAAGATACTAAATGAGGTTTACTAAAATATTAGGATGTTTTTCTATGCCATAAGTCAAATGGCAGCCCTTTATTAATAAAGCCAATGTAGATTAATTACAGGCTTTCTAAGCATAGGCTGCACCTTTGGACACAAAATTGTTCTGCAATACTAATACCTATTTTACAGTCATTTGGTGTAAATTTAGTTTCTTTTATATCAAAATATATTAAGTAAATTTAACATCCGTACTATCCTAAAAATAGAAAAAACCATTCAATCTTAGGTTACAAAAACAAAACAATACGTTATATATAAAAATACATAAAATGGTATTTATTATGTAACAAATTTAAAACTTCTAGATCATTAGTCAAATGCATAAAAAATATGGAATATACATATATTAAAAACACGAAACTCCATGAACCAAAAATTTGTTAAGGCACATTTGATAATAATTACAAAATATAGAAAAATGCTTTTAGTAGTTTATCTAAGTAATCTTTAAAAAAAAAACGTATAAAAAAAAGCATTAATATTAATAAATAAAAGTAAATGTGTGGCCTTAATATTAGCTAATTTAAATATTACATTTGCTTGATGCTGGGCTATTTTCGGAAAAGCCCTAAATTAATTAACTGACCAATTTTTTAGTGTTGAAAAATAAATTTTTTACTTATCGGGCATACGGCTGATTTTATTGAAATTTAGTATACCTATGGGGTTCTTTTGGGGCGCAGATCACGAATTTAAAGTCAAATCTGGTTAAAAACTTTGAGTTTTAAGTTATAACGCTCTACTTAGACCTTAAGAATACACAAACTTTCCTAAAATTTCTTCTTCTTCAAACTGGTTACAGCCAAACAGAATGATTTTATGATAGAAGACCTTTGGTGCTACAAAATTTAAACACATTTAAAATGTTTATTTTTATATTTAAATAAATTAATGAAATTTTCTGGGTATTTTAAGACAAATTGGTTGGTACAACTTAAAGGAGCAAAATTTAAAATTATTATTATTTTTACCAGCATTAAATGGAAAAAAAATGTAAAAAAATACCTTTAATTAAGAAATTAAAAAATTCTATAAAAAGTATTTAATCCAAGGAAAAGCGTTATTATATTTTTCTGGAAAAGATCAACATAATAAGGGTGCATAAGGACTCCTGCACTTATAAGGTGTTTTTATTTAGTCAGATATTATTACAAGTAAAACAGAGGTGCATTTCTCTGAATTTGGATTTTCTGATAAGATATAACGGCTGCCCACAAAATAACTTTTTTTTATTTCTTCACAGAAACTACACATTTTTGCATATATAACAATCTTTTATGACCTATGGTTTTACTAAAAGTGACTAAAAAATTTGATTATTAAATAGGACACCCCGCATATTTTTTATTTTCTGGGTTCTAAAGATCATTTTACCTTCAAGTGTATTATTTTAAAAGCAAGTTGTGTATAAATTATATTTTTAAATTAAATTTTAATTTTTCATCTAGAGTGCCATGATCATCCTAAATCACTCCATGAACTATACTTACTTTTAGAAAAATACACACTTAATCTTATTTCCTTAGGCTTTTTGATAAAGGGTTCTAAACTTTATTATTTTAATATTTTTGCCCTACCTCAAAAACTAAAATGAAAACGTAACACTTTTATAACACTAAATACAGCGAATTAAGCGAATCCAACCATGTCAAACGCTACGACACTTTTCTTTATTTTTGATTAAACATTTTTGTTTAATTTATGTCTATTTTAGTTTTTGAGCTAGGACTAAGCACTAAAGTAATAAAGTTCTGAAAACTTCATTAAACAAAGTGCAAGGATATAAAATTGCGTTTGTATTTTTCTAAAAGTACGTAAAATATAAGGCGTGAATTTAAAATGATTATTGCACATTGTATAAAAGCTTAAAATGTACTTTAAAAATAAAATTTGGACAAAACTCAATCTTTGGTAATTGTGCATTGGTGGGGCTCCACTTTTTTGGGATTTAAAATCAACATGATCAATTTTTTTTGAGTTGTTAAATATTTGTACTCTTTAAAGGACATGGCACACATAACATGGGATTCTGGCTCTAGAACGACTTTTTTTAAAATTTAAGTAGGTATGTTGTTACTTAGATCAATAGAAACATCTTTTAAATGGGACATTTTTGTGCAGGCCTACAGGGTAGCCCAAAAAAATTGGAAGTTGCAGCTTAACTGTTTATTAATTTCAATATAAACGCATAAAAAGAGTGAAATTTCGTTTAAATCCAACGAAGTAATATTTTATATATTAGTTTACAGTTAAAATAATTTAATTTAACATTTACCACATACATCCAGTATCGAATAAATAATATGGATTATGCCAACTAAAATGTAAATATCGTGATATACTTGTATATATTTTTAGAAATTATACATTATTAAACGTTTATTAAGGTAAATTTAAGTTTAAATATTTTGGTTTATTGTCTCAAATATGCAGAGATATTTGGAGTTAAAGATTTTATTTTTTTTTTTTTGGTTGGTTTCCACAAGATATTTTATGACATATAAAGAGGTACATAGTTTTAAAATTTGCACATTTTTCAAAGCGAAATTAAGCTACCAAGTCTAAAATAATTTTCGTATACATCTACAGGGTAAAGTATCTAGGAGGTTTCATTCACCATGTCTCCTGAATTTACCTATATTTTTAGGATAAGTCATACTTTTTATCATCATAATATATCTCTTAGGTACATTTTATTAAACGAAACGCTTTGTATATTTGGCCAAGTTTTACCTCTTTATTCAATTCTACATCGAAAATGTTAATAACACTATATGTCAATAATTGCTGGTTTTTTGAGATCATTAAGTACCTAATAAAGTAACTAACAACGTAACAAACGATATTTTAAAATTTGAGTATGTTTTTTTTTAAGTCAACAGCTTTTAAATAGAACATTACTGTGCAGGCCTACAGGATGGCCTAAAAAATCACTGAAAAGTTAAACCCTTCCTGTTCCTTAATAGTAATTTAAACTCCTAAAAAGCCCGACTTATCATTTAAATCCAACAAAAAAATAATTAACATACTTGCTTAAAGTTAAAAATTGTGATTTGCTATTCAACACATACAGAGTGTTCGTTTCTTGTGCTCCAAGTCAAAAAAGCGAGCTAATTTTATGTTTTTGAAATTTTAAGCCAATAATTATAAAAACTAATAAATAATTTAATAAACCATACCAAATTATTAATATTAAGTAATTTTACACGAGCAATTTTTTGCGTGGGAAACAATTTTAAAACGACTTATCCTAAAAATAAAGGTAAATACCGAGGACATGGTAAATGAAACCTCCTAGATACTTCACCCTGTAAATGTACACTAAAATTATGTTAGTAATGGGTAGCTTAATTTTATTATACCTCTGTTTGAAAATTGCCAATAAAATGTGCAGATTTTAAAACTACGTACCTCTTTATATCACAAAATATCTTGTGGGGACAAACCAGAAAAAATATTGGGCCAATAAACCCAAATATTTTAACTTAAATTTACCCTAACAAACTGTCAGAAATGTATAATTTTTAAAAATATATACAAGCATATCACCATATTAACATTTTAGTTGGCATAATCCATATTATTTATTCAATACTGGGCCACCCTGTATGTGGTCAATGTTAAATTAATATATAAAATATTATATCTTTGGATTTAGATAAAATTTCACTTTTTTATGCGTTCATATTTAATTTATTTAACAGTTAAGTTGCAACTCCTCACTGAGTTTTTTGGGCCACCCTGTAGGCCTGCACAACAGAGTTACTCTGGAGTGGGTACCAGGACATGAAGAAGTGGAGGGCAATGAAATTGCCGATCAACTCGCCAAGGAAGGAGCACAGAGACCATTCTATGGACCTGAGCCCTTTTGTGGCACCACTAGAGGCCACCTCTACGAGGAACTCAGAACATGGGAAAAAAGTCACAAAGAGACTTACTGGAACAACATCCCAGGACAAAGGCAGGCGAAAAGATTTATTTCGCATTCACCTAAGTACACAAAGAAGCTACTGGAACTTCAAAAAAATGAACTTAAACTGGTTACCAACTTCCTAACAGGACATGGCCCTTGGAGGTATCACCTCAAAAAAATGGGAAAGACTGAGGATGAACAATGTCGGTTTTGTCACGAGGCAAACGAAACTGTGGAACACATTCTCTATGAATGCAGAAAACTGACCCGACAACGGCTTAAATACCTCGAAGGGCTATATCTTACTCCTAGAGATATTATTCAGCTTGCACCGCGTAGTATCCTGATCTTTACTAAAGGTATAGGAATTACCGGGCACTAAACAACGAAGGGTATTCACAAAAGATCTCTTTAGGTCGAAGTGAAGGAGGGCTACACTAGAGCCGAGCGACCCCGTTCGTTACAATACAATACAATAGGCCTGCACAAAAATTTCCCATTTAAAAGATGTTCCTATTGATCTGAGAAATAACATACTCAAATTTAAAAAAAATCTTTCAATAGCCAGAATCCCATGTTATGTGTGCCGTATCCTTTATCTCAAAATTAAATCAAAGAAACGTAAAAAATAAATTTAATCTAAAAAATATTAAATGTTTTACCATCAAATCTTCCACTTTTGGTGTAACTAATTTTAAGAGAGAGAAATCTTAAGAAAGCTATATTGTGTTAGGTTAGTGTAGCTTAAGTTCGGGTAGGGTGTTATAACCTCGGTTATAACCTAAAAACTAGGAGTTTTGGATAAAGTTTGACTTTAGATTCGTGCTCAGGGCCCAAATAAGCCCCCGAATACAAAATTTTAAAAAAATCGACCCGAGAGTCGATAAGTAAAAAAATATCTGTAAATATAATAAATGTATTGGTTATAATAGGTTATTACGTCATTCATGACTTTACTTAAATATTAGGTATTTAATTTTAAGTAAAAGTTTTTAATATTGATTTTATTTTAAAAACGGTAGTAAATTTAACACTAAAATGTAGATAAATGTTTTGATTTTTGTTTTTTCTTCTGGGATTTTTGTTTTAGGCGATCTGCCAGTTCGTAGAGGGCAATAGTTCCTGAACACAATCGTTACTATACCCTGGGACCAGAACTGAAGCGGTTACATCTTAAAGCATAAAAAAATAGTTTTTTTGGCGAGTATCCCACAAGAACGTTTTGATACAATAATTGAAATAGGTAAATTATGCAACAAGTACATAAATACCAAATTTTTTCTAGCATAACTAACTTGCGGAATTTCAGCCAACGTTTTGCTAAGATATAATCTGTCTGCTTCTCGGTCTGCTTTATTTGAATTGTCATCTTTTCATTCGTATTTTGTGCTTAAAAGTATCAAAAGCGCCGCCAGGGAGAGATCGTGCTGCCTGTGAGTTATGCTGTGCCAAAGACAATTGTAGTTTAGTGATAACTAAAATTGTCTTTGGCTGTGCACAAGTAAATATGTTACATGGTAAGCTAGCAAAAATTTGCCTAAAGTAGGTCTTTTTTTTACGCATGAGAAAGTTGGGCGAACGAGCCGCAGGCGATACCGCAATCTTATAAGTAAAAAAAGATACTTTTTGTATAAGTTTTACACAATTCAATATTTTTTGCGATCATAATAAATAAACTTAAACTAATAAACTATAATTTTATAAGGTAAATAACATAAAATTACTATTAACTGTTTCGTGCGACGCCATTTAATAAGCATACAGTATTTTTTATTTCGTGTAAATTATTTCTTCTGGCTTATAAGAGAACGTGTTTTCTTTTTCGAAATCCATTATTTGCCGGTATCCTCTCAAATTAGTACCTAATTTGACTTCCCAAACCACAAGGTCATTTTAGTCGCCATGGTTACGTTTAACAAAGAATGCCCATAGGCTAGGCAATGCCATCTATAATATAATAGCCTGCATGCGAGAATAATGACGTCACGCTACTTGAATATTACGAAGTAAGCGCGTGAATTATAAATGTGTTGGATGGTACATAGGAAAATATAATTTAAGGCTCCAAACATATAATTTTTGCTTGTAATTAAAAAGAAATATAGATTACAAATATTAAAAATTGATAATAATGATAATAATAATATACTTTATTTCAGATAGGTTTATGCATTAAGTACAAAAAAAAATGTGAAATGAAATGATGTCAGAAAATATTGCTAAATGTATACCGGTATTTACTGGGATATTTAACATTAAAAAAAAATAGTATACAATTAAAATACTACAATAATAATACTAACCAAATTATAAAACATACAAATTTAGACATTTTTATAATTAACAAATTATGATTAATTAGGCACCATTTAGTATTTTAGTTAGTAACTAAGTGATAATGTAAACACTAATATTATACGGAGGATTAAAAAAACACCTATGTTAATTTCATTCAACTTCATTATAACATGAGTATCAAGTAACACTTAAAAAATTTATTGAAAATATTTATTTATCAGAACAAATTAAATGCTCGTTATTTTATACCCAGTGCATATTAAATTTTTCTGTTAATTTATCAAAAGAAACTAAATATTCGATAAAAATAATAGATGCTCGAAAAATCTAATAAATGTAAAAATAATAGAAACTTGATTGAGCGTTTTGCGTTTGGGGCAAAAAGGCGTTCAGTATGTGCTCATAGATAAATAGTTTTGGTTAGTGTCAGCACTTGGTTATGGATAAATATTTTTGGTTAGTTTTAATAGAGAATACAACTTATCGAGCGTTTATATTACTCTAAAATTTTATTTACGTGAACGTAAATTAGCAAGCATTTATATATATATATTTTTAGTGCACATTTCATTAAAATACCAAACAGAATTTACCATGCAAATGGCATATTTTATACTGTGCTTTTGTAATAAATATAAGGCATTTCTTATTATTTTTTATTTTTATTTTTTTTATCTGCAAATTATAATAAATTACCGGGCGTTAATTCCGACCCTTTATTTATTAGGTTTAAAACGTTTTAAAAGTGGCATAAATTTTGTAGTAGCCGTATTATTGCGTTTTTAACAAAAAAATTTAACAATACAAATGTCTTTGTTTTCACAATATATTTAATAATATTGTTTACTTTGTGACTTTTACAGTTAAAGCCTAAAAATAAATTTATATCAGAGTTAGAAATGTTTTCTAATGTTGGTTTTATAACAATATTTCTTAAATTTACTAGTTTTAACAACTTTTCTTCGTCTTTTACTCACTTTGTACCTACTATTTTTGTTCTTTGGGATCCTGTGGAAAACCAAAACAGGATACTTTAAGCTGCCTAGGATAATTTCCCTTGCAAAAAGGTATACAACAAAGGTAAAGCATAGTACCAAATTGATCACAACACTGGGACACTTAAATTTTATTGATAAATTGTAAGAAACACTAGGGGCACAATAAAAAAACCTATTCTGTTAGGTTATGTCACTACCAAAACACGTAGTTTTTCTGAGATTTGTATCAGTTACACAGATTTAAATACACTAATAATCTTTTTGATAATAATTCTTCATATTCAAAACACAAAAATAATAAAATAATACTCCTACACTACAATAAAGCCGATAACCAAAACCAACTGACAAAATTTGATTAAATCCAAGTATGAACAGCTGATCGACTAAATAAGTCTGCGCGCAGGCTATTCTATTATAGGTGGCAGTGGGCTAGGTACTTCGCGATGTCACAGTGCATTTTGGCAGTATAAAATATTGACAGGTTATGGCACTTTTTTAACACTAATATTTTATGTTATTACCGTGTTAAGAAAAAGTATAAATTTATTTAACATGGTTATCCCTACTTCAGTTAAAAATAATGAAGATTTTTCTACCTGCTGCGGCTCCAAGTACAGTGGTATGTTACATTTATCTTGGTAAAAATTATATGTATAGTAAATAATTCCCGAATTGCTTTTGCTGTATAAATCCTAAACGGGCCATATTATATTTTTCAATAGGTAAACCAGTATACAGCAAAATTTTCATATATATTGATATTGCTTGCGCTCTCCCATGGGCACCATAAAGCATTTAGCTTTATAATAAATTTTATATAACTGCACTAGCGCAGTAGTAAAGATGTCTACAGAATGAATAGCTATTTTAATAAATTATTTTTTCTTTATTTAAATACGTTAAATAAAAATTTTACGATCAACATCCTAAAATCTATTATTTAATTTAAAATTTCTTATATTCTGTAAAACAGATTAACCAATGACTTTATTATTATAAAGGGGTAATTATTACTTTAAAGTTTTTGAGGTAAATAGTGTTGTTTTTGCTTTAATTGGTTTTAGTCCTTTGGTATTTTTGACGACCTTTCAAAAATAATATCATTTCTTTTAGACCTATATTATAATAATGCCAATTTTTTATTTAATCTTAATTTTTTTAAATAAATACGGCATAGTAATTTTAAAATGTTTTTTCTAAAGTTCTAAAGTTCGATGCATCAATTTTGAAAATTAATAATTTTATTATATATACAGGGTGTCCTATTTTCGTGCATTTTACGGGGTTTCTCGCTTATGAGTGAAGTTACAAAGATGCGGTTTTTGCGACACCGTGCTACTTTTTTGTCAAACGAAAGATGCCGCAAACAGATTTGTCCTAGCCCCCTAAGTTTCTACGCTACAGGGTGATTTTAAAAAAGTTGTATTTTCGGTTACCCCTCGTATCTCAGGTATCTGAACTTATCGAAAAGATAAAAACGGGCCCTTTTATAACTTTTTACGCAGAATATAATGGCGTACTTGAAATTTTTCTCGGATTTACTTTTTTTGAGATATTAGCCAAAGTTGCACTTTTTTAAATGGATATATTTTTTCGTCATATTATTTGCCACACTGAGAGCTTTTTAAAAATATAATATAGTCGAAACTTATTTTTATAAACAGCATGAAAACATGCAATTATTTACTTTTTAACATAGACTTTGGTTTAAATTAATGACAGTCAAATTAATCAACGTCAAATGATTGCTATTGAATTTTTTAATGCTAGTTCCTAGATTATCGTTATCATTTATCTAAAAAATATGGCACAAAACCAAAATTTTAAACATTTTGAAAAGTATGATATGAGTAGATGTTTCATATTATCCAACGAAGACGTCGATGAGGCGGCGGAGCTTTATCTAAATAGGTACGTTAGAAGAACGAATAATATTTTTTCAAATTTAACTTTTTCTCGATTTCTATATAGATATCCTGAAGACAGCCTGATAGGCGCATATTTCGTAAAATACAAAACAATCTAATTCAATATGGGTCATTTAATAAACCTAGGCCGAAAAGTTAGAAGTAAAGATAATGAAGTAGCTGAAATAAATGTTTTGGCATCAGTTGAAAATACCCCAGGGACATCTTGCAGCAAATAGAAGAAAATATCGGAGTATCAAAACAAAAAGTCGAAAAATATTGAAACGACATAAATTCAAACCTTACAAGTATAAACTTGTGCACAATCTTCATCCTGGCGATCCTGAGCGGAGAGTGGAGTTTTGTAACTGGTTTCTCAATATGTGTGAAAGGCAGAATAATTTTGAAAGGAAGATCATTTGGTCGGACGAAGCCCATTTTACCAGTGCGGACCCATATTTGTAAAGACTTTTATGTTTATTTTTGGACCCCAAGTACGTACCTGAAGTATTGACATTTCCTCATAAATCACCCTTTATATATATATATATATAAATATATATATATATATATATATATATATATATATATATATATACAGATTGGTAAACAGCTTAGAATGGATTTCTGGAAAAGTGACATTTGACAATTATATCATTGCCAGGGAATAAGTAGATATCTATATTTTTCCATATTTTGCTTTGTAGTAACTTGGTAGTAAATTTCTAGATGCGAAACTTCGATTTTTTTAACCAATGAGAAGTGAGAATTATTTATATCCCTTTTAACCATAAATCCCCGTGTTGTGTTGTGTTTGTGTCGGCATTTTCTATTCTAGTATTTGGGTTGTAAGTGTTGACTTGGGGTTAACTGTTTAAATTTGCGTTCTTATTTTTCCACACTAGTAGAAAAAATATAAGGTAAGATATGTTATTTAAATATTGTAATAAGCCTTCTTCGATATTAAACCAAGATTCTTTGTAAATATCTTCGCAATGGCACCAACACAACATGTAGGCTGAAAAATTCTTGTAATTATCCTGTTGCAGAAACGCCTATTATAGTAAAATTGTAAGCACAATTTTAAGAACAAAAGTTTCATTCTTTTTTGAGATCCCTTATCGTTAGAAGCTTGGAAAATTAAATGTACTTTAAGTCCCTCAAAAGATTGTAAAAATGTATGTTTGTGAGGACCCTTGTTCAAAATTAAATTATGCAAGTCTTGAGGATCCTTCTCGCTTTAAATATGGAGCTGCACCTTGGTCACCCTTTATGAATTCCATTTTAAAAGAACACAATTACGGAAAATGTTTCAATTCTTTTCAAAATTTACCTCTCGAACCATTGGACAACCCTAAATTTAAAATTTTAAATAATGTTAATTTATACCTTATTTACAAAATTTCAATTTCATGTTTAACTTGTCAGAGTAATCTCTTTTTAGTGGAGGTAACCGACAAGCATTTATTTGTAATGTTTAAAGAGTTTGATAACGAACGGAGGCTTAAATTTGCTAGTGAATCTTGTAGACAGACTACATGCTGATATTTACAAATATTTGGATAAGAATGTTTACAAGAATAAAAATTTAAAAAATTTTTTTAGGCAACAATATTTCGAACCTTACTGCAAGCTCTTTTCATTTGTTCAGACCGTAATTTATGACATATTTAACCTAACTTTAAAAATAATAATTTTACCATTTCTTATAAATATTTATGTTTATTTTTCAGTTACCACATTACTTAATTTAAATTCTTATATATTTTTGCCCGCTGTCTGCTTCTGTCTTTGCCTAAATTAATAGCTAAATTCCCATATCATATTTTATGTATTTTTAGTCTGTTTTGAATACGTCGCTATTTTGTTTTATAGGAACCTTTCGCATGATTCATCAACCCCTTTACAGTTAATATTCATAACCCCGTGATAGTTTTAGAAGTTTTATTGTTAATTTTAGAATATATTTTATTTTGCCTGTGTTATCTCAGTATAAGAATTTATTTTATAAGAATTTTTATTTATTCTGAAATTTCATGTTTTATTTGTTACTGTTATTTTGGAATGTATTTTTTTGTTTATTGAAAATTTGGGTAAATGTCCCAAGATTCTAGAATTTTCTCAAAATATTTGTATTTATAACAAATTAATTTATAATATATTGTTAACAATAACATTTTTTGTTTGCTTTATGTTTTTGCAAGTTTAAATTTTAAATTCTAACAAAGATAAAATTTGCTAAAATCTTACTTAACAACTGCTTATTTATTAAAATAATCAGTTGTTAAGTAATGTATTTCAGCAAAATCTTACTTTTTGGAATTAGTAAAAATAACTTAGAAATAAAAATTTTAGTACTACCAGCGCATTGCCTTTTATTTTGTGCTTTATTAGATGATTGTCGGCGTTTGTCGCTACTGTACTGACAGAAGATAGCTGCGTTCGAAGCTTACGAGGTTTGGATTTCTAGTAGTGTTTGTTCGTTGTCTCAGTGTCTCATCAGACAGCGTGTGGGATACTAGCGCTTGCTTTAGGTTTTTATTTTTATTACGTAAAGGGACCAAAGCTTCTAATCATTGTTATCTTTTAATGTTACTGTCAAGTAAATTAAAAGAAAACTCTGATGTTTTACTATTCAAATTTTACATGCCTTTGGCGTAAAGATAAAAGGTAATATTCTTAAATAATAAAAACAAATTTCAAATAACTATTAAAAATAAAATGTAATTCTTAAAAATAAAATAAAACGTAATTCTTAAAAATATAATAAAACATCTCAAATTCTTAAGAAAAAAACTAGATTAAGTGCTCAAAGAGGCCTCCCCCTTGAGCTTCACAATAGCCTAGACTATTGTAAAATTCTTGGCGTACTTTTTCAAATACGTTGGGAGGTATATTTTGACAGGTGTTCTGAATTTTAAGCCACAATTCCTCAAAACTTGCCGCCCTTTCATGCTGATGTCCGAATATTATCTCTTTTAAATAACCCCATAAGAAAAAGGCATTGGGCGCTAAATCGGGAGATCTTGGTGGATATCTTATTGTGCCTCTGGTAGCAATAATTCTATCCGGAAAATGTGTATTTAAAAATTCGTGAACTGCTCCACTATTATGCGCCGGGCAACCGTCTTGTTGAAACCAAATGTCAGCTAGGTTGACATTTAAATTCCTCAGGGCCGGTAATTTTTGTTCTTTAGCAATTGTAAATAGCGTTGGCGATTTAAGTTGCCATCCATAAGAAATGGCCCTATAATAGTGTTACCAAAATTCCCCCAAACATTGAGTTTTGCGGATATTGGGTTCTTAAAGGTATACTCAAATGTTTATTTTCCTTCGACCAATACCGAACGACTAAAGGATTGTGGTGGCCGTGAAGAAAAAAGACGTTTCATCCGAAAACAGAATATTCTGTAAAAACTGATCATTTCGATCAATTTTCTCTCATAGCTTCACAAAACTCCATTCATCGAATTAGATCTTCCGGAAAAATTTCTTGAGTTTTGTACCTTAAAGATTTATATCCAGGTTTTTAAAACATGCTTAACTGTACTTTTTGGTACACCAACTGCTTCGGCTACTTTCGTACTAGAGCAAGGTTCGCTTGCTTCGACGAAAGCACAAATATTTACATCCCTTTCAAGTTGCGTTTGATCTCCCCGGTATTGTTCCTCATTGCAATAACATTTTTTACAAGAATTGATGCAACCAGATGTTTCAAACCTTTTAAAAATATTTAAAATTGTTTGAGAAGTGAGAAGCAGTTGGTGTACCAAAAAGTACAGTTAAGCATGTTTTAAAAAAACCTGGATATAAATCTTTTAAGGTACAAAATACTCAAGAAATTTTTCCGGAAGATCTAATTCGACGAATGGAGTTTTGTGAAGCTATGAGAGAAAAAATTGATCGAAATGATCAGTTTTTACAGAATATTCTGTTTTGGATGAAACGTCTTTTCTTCACGGCCACATCTCAGTCGTTCGGTATGGTCGAAGGAAATAAACATTTGAGTATACCTTTAGAAACCAATATCCGCAAAAACTCAATGTTTGGGCGGAATTTTGGGTAACACTATTATAGGGCCATTTCTTATAGATGGCAACTTAAATCGCCAACGCTATTTACAATTGCTAGAAGAACAATATTACCGGCCTGAGGAATATAAATGTCAACCTAGCTGACATTTGGGTTTTAAGTCGGTTGCCCGCATAATAGTGGAGCAGTTCACGAATTTTAAATCACATTTTCCGATAGAATTATTGTCCAGAGGCACAATAAGATATCCACCAAGATCTCCTGATTTAGCGCCCAATGCCTTTTCTTATGGGGTTATTTAAAGAGATAATATTCGGACATCAGCATGAAAGGGCGACAAGTTTGAGGAATTGTGGCTCAAAATTGAGACACTGTCAAAATATACCTCCCAACGTATTTGAAAAGTACGCCAAGAATTTACAATAAGCTAGGCTATTGTGAAGCTCAAGGGGAGCTTTGAGCACTTAATCTAGTTTTTTCTTAAGAATTTGAGATGTTTTATTTTATTTTTAAGAATTACGTTTTATTTTATTTTTAGAATTACATTTTATTTTTAATAGTTATTTGAAATTGTTTTATTATTTAAGAATATTACCTTTTATCTTTACGCAAAGGATGTAAAATTTGAATAGTAAAACATCAGAGTTTTCTTTAATTTACTTGACAGTAACATTAAAAGATAACAATGATTAGCCAATTTGTCCCTTAAATAAAAAAAAACTAAAGCAAGCGCTAGTATCCCACACGCTGTCTGATGAAACTGAACCAAGAAAAACACTACTAGAAATCCAAACCTCGTGCGAACGCAGCTATCTCTGTCAGTACAGACACAAACGCCTGACAATCAACAATAAAAGCACAAAAAAAGGCAATGCCTGGTAGTACTATAAATTTTTATTTCTAAGTTATTTTTCCTCAATTCAACAAAATAAGATTTTGCTGAAATACATTATTAACAACTGATTATTTTAATAAATAAGCAGTTGTTAAGTAAGATTTTAGCAAAATTTTATCTTTGTTAGGATTGGGTAAAATTTCTTGCAAATAAAGCAAACAAAAATGTTATTGTTAACAATATATTATAAATTAATTTGTTATAAATACAAATATTTTGAAAACCAGGAAAATCTTGGGACATTTAAATTTTCAATAAACAACAAAAAATTTACATTCCAAAAATAACAGTAACAAATAAAAATGAAATTTCAGAATAAATGAAAATATTCTCTGATAACAACATAAATTCTTATACCTGAGTAACACAGGCAAAATAAAATATATTCTAAAATTAACAATAAAACTTCTAAAACTATCACACCGGTTATGAACTTAAAACCCGCGGGTTGGATGTGATCTGCTGAAATTCCATAAAACGAACTAGAGTTCGCTATTAAAAACGGACTAAAATTCATAAAATATGATATGGAACCTTAGCTATTAATTTAGGAAAGACAGAGCGAAAGGAGCAAAAAAATATAAAGAATTTAAAATTAAAGTAATGTGGTAACTGAAAAATAAACATAAATATTTATAGAAATGGTAAAAATTATTATTTTTAAGTTAGGTTAAATAGCAAAACGGTCTGAACAAATAAAAGAGCTTGCATAAGGTTCGAAATTTGTTGCCTAAATAAATTTTAATTTTATTCTTGTAAACATTCTTATCCAAATATTTGTAAATATCGGCAGTGTCTGTCTACAGATTCACTAGCAAATTTGTGTTCGTTATCAAACTCTTTAAACATTACAAATAAATGCTGTGGGTACCTCCAAAAAAAGATTACTCGACAAGTTAACATAAAATTGAAATTTTGTAAATAAGGTATAAATTAACATTATTTAAAATTTTAAATTTAGTTGTCCAATGGTTCGAGATAAATTTTGAAAAATTGAAACATTTTCCGTAATTTGTTTTTTAAAATGGAATTCATAAAGGTGAGGTGCACTCCATATTTAAAGCGAGAAGGATCCCAAGACTCATAATTTAATTTTGAACAAGGGTCCTCACAAACTACATTTTCATCTTTTGAGGGACAAAGACATTTAATTTCCAAGTTTCTAACGATAAGGATCTCAAAAAAAAGAATCAAACTTTTGTTCTTAAAATCTGTCTTAATTTTACTATAATAGGCGTTTCTGCAACAAGGATAATTACAAAAATTTTTTCGGCCTAATGTTGTGTTGGTGCCATTGCAAGATAACAAAGAATCTGGTTTATATCGAGAAGTTACAAATTTAAATAACATATCTTTATATTTTTTTCAATAGTGGGAAAAAATAAGAACGCAAATTTAAAACAGTTAACCTCAAGTCAACACTTACAACCCAAATACTAGAATGGAAAATGGCCACACAAACACAACAAACACGGGATTTATGGTTAAAAGGGATATAAAAATTCTCACTTCCATTGTTAAAAAATCGACGTTTCTCATCTGAAATTTACTACCAAGTTACTACAAAGCAAAATATGGAAAAATATAGATATCTACTATTCCCTGGCAATGATATAATTGTCAAATGTCACTTTTTCCAGAAGTTGGCCAGGCGTGACTGAGACTGAGATACTGAGAACAGCGTTGTGCTTTTGACATAAAACAAATGTACTAAAATTGCTCCCAAAAATGTACTAGATTGTACTAGATTACATTTTTTTTCAATTTTTAGGATTGGTTTTGTTTACCGAATTTTACCATGCTTTATTACCAAACTTTGCACTAAATTTACATTGTTATAACAAAAAGGCACTTTTTACACTATTTTTTTCCCAAAAAACCCCTTGGAAAAGCCTATTTTCCGAGAAAATCTGGAAACTCTCCCTTGGCTCTTATGGCTGCAGTTTTTGAAGGAAAGGAAGCGGATATAACTGAATGCTGAATGCAGCTTTAAATAGGAGAAAAAGATTAAAAGAATCAAAAACTCGATACCTCGGTGAATCCCAAGAAACAAAATATTGACGCGGTGATTCCCTGCGGAATCTGGCGGAATCCCGCGTGCCGGCGCGTGCATTATTTATCGAATAGAGATCTCTCGCACTACTCAGAGGGCCCATAAACCAACATTTTTAAATCGTTTTTATTAAATATTAATTTATTATTGTTTGGATTGTTGTGTTGTTGGGTTTTATTGATTAAACCAGATTTTATGAAAATGTAATAGATTATTCGGATTTTAGCTATTGTAGTAATAGCGTAATAGCCAGTGTTTAATTGTGATAGATCTAGTAAAATTGTAATAGCAAGCACAACGCTGACTGAGAAGCGCTGGCAAATTTTCGACGGTGCGCGGTGCGAGACAACATTCACAAAGAAGAGGGGGGCAGCCTACTTGATGTCCCGCCTTTCAAAGAAAGGTGGGAATTTTTGCGTCATCTGAGTTTGTCCGTCCTTCTCTGATACACAATAAAATCTTTTACGCTCTTTATAAAAACGTTGTCACGAGGTTTTCAAACGGCGCTTTGACTTTCCCCTCCAAACAACGTGGCAACACATGACATGTGTATGCTTCATTTCTTTTCTATCGACATATTTCTAATAAGTAATTATTCTCTTAGTCACACAGAAATCCTATTCCTAGACAAAGTTTAGCCAATCTGTATATATATATACAGTGTGTCCCAAATTGGTGGGGAATGTATGGGGATCTTGGAAACCATGATAGATAAAAAATCGGTTAAATGGGGAAAGTTTTAAACAGTTATGTTAGTACGCTAATCCCGTTTACTACAAGAATTTATCTATTCAGATTTTTGATAAATTTTAAAAAGACCTGAAAGATGCATTTTCGAAAATCGGCCATATTTTTTTTATAAGTGAAAATTTTTTAAATCTGTAAAAACTTCTTAAAAGCAACTTTTTTTGTAGAATATGACCGAGTAGTCAATTTTTATTTTCTACGTTTCGGGTTTTTAGAATCATCATCAACTTTATTTTTTCATATGGACGCCATATTGGATTTTTACGCAGCCAAATAGTGCTTTTTATTCTGATTTCAGTAATGTATAACATATTATAATTTAAGAGTTTATAACCTCATTTATTTCAAAAAACAAAAATTTTCTCAGTTGGCCTTGATTCCGGCGAACGTCATTTTTTTGTAAACAATAAGATATTAGTAATTGGCAAAATAGATAAGCTGAACAGATATTTTACAAAAATGGGTTCGCGAACATAGCGAACAAACGTCAATACCCTGTTACAACAAAACTACACGTAACAAGACAATTAAAAGAAATGAAAACAAAAACAATGAAAAGTGGCTAAACTAATATTCCTACTAAAATGAAAATGTAAAATACCGACCTAAGATTCAAAATGTTGTCCATTTCTCTCAAAATATTAACGATATTTTTTTAAATGGTCCTAACTACCCTATGAATGGTTGACTTAGGTATGTGGACTTCTCTATCAACATCCCTGGCTGAAGATGTTGGATTTTCTTTAAAATGTTGGTTAACTGCAGCATCTCGTTGTCGATTTTTTTCAAAATATCAAGTTTTTCTTTAAATAATTAACCATTTTACAAAGTTAAAAAAATTTTAATAACGTACCCAAGCTAACTTGATAATGCTAGATGACATTCGCCGGAATCAAGGCCAACTGAGAAAAAAACTGTTTTTTGAAGTGGATAAGGTTATAAACTTCTGAACTATAACATGTATTACATTGTTAAAATAAGAATAAAAAGCACTATTTGGCTGCGAAAAAATCCAATATGGCGCCCATATGAATAAGTAAAGTTGATGATGATTCATCAACTTTACTTCTTCATTTGGGCTCCATTACATTTTGTTGTAACACGGTATTACCGTTATAGCTATGTTCACAAAACCCCTTTCTGTAAAATATCTGTTCAGCATATCTGTTTTGCCAATTACTAATATGTTATTGTTTACTAAAAAAATGACGTTCGCCGGAATCAAGGCCAACTGAAAACAAAACATTTGTTTTTTGAATTAAATGAGGTTATAACCTTTTAAATTATAACATATTATACATTGTTGAAATCAGAATAAAAAGCACTATTTGGCTGCGTAAAAATCCAATATGGCGTCCATATAAAAAATATAGTTGATGATGATTCTAAAAACCCGAAACATAGAAAATAAAAATAGACTACTCCGTTCAATTCTACAAAAAAAGTTTTACAGATTTGAAAAATTTTCATTTATAAAAAAAATATGGCCGATTTTCGAAAATGCATATTTCAGGTTTTTTTAAAATTTATCAAAAACCTGAATAGATAAAACCATGCAGTAAACGGGATTAGCTTACTAACGTAATTGTCCAAAACTTTCCCCATTTAACCGATTTTCTATCTAACGTGGTTTTCAAGATCCCCATACATTCCCCACCAAATTGGGACACACTTTTTTTTTATTATATATATATATATATATATATATATATATATATATATATATATATATATATATATATATATATATATATATATATATATATATATATATATATATATATAAATATATAACTTCATCAGTTTATGTTTATTATTAATAGAAAAAGTTTGTCCTTTGTGTTGTTCAAAAAGTAAATATACACCTTATTGTCTATAAATGTGCATTATCGCGTACAAAGTACGCTCTGTGATTTGAAAAAGATCATAAATGATCAAAACGTCATCATTATATTATTAAAATATTAAAAAACATAGTGTTTTCATGTTCCTCCTGACCTAAAACCAAGAAACCAAAACCGAAAAAAATTATATTATAAAAAAAGGTCTAAGTTGGAACCATATGGAAAACTTTTTTATTATTAAGTTATTAAGTTTACGAATAGGCACAAAAAGTCCATGAGGCTGCGCTGCCTCCTTTAGTGAAAGACGGCTCCCAGGAAGAAGAAGAAGAAGTTTACGAAAACGAAATATTCTTTATAAAAAGTTCTGCCTGGTTTAAAAATTAAAATGCAACCATTAGATAATTTTTTTTAAGCCGGTTTGCTAAAAAATATAAATTTTACTTAAGAGTAAAGTACCTTTATTTTTTACAATACAGTAGAATGTTAAAAGGTAAAGTTATTTTGAATAAAAAGTTATATTCAAATATGCAATTGCAGCTATTTAGCATGAAAATCTAGGATTGGTGATTATTTACTAATAATTTTTTTATTTTTTTCTATTTTTTCTTTACGATTTAGTTAATTTGCCATTTTTACTGTAATTTTACAAATACAAACTTACTCTGACACATAATGTCAAATATTTCATGTCAGTGCATCCTCGATTACGTTAAATTGTATCAAGCCTGAACAATTAATACGGAATAATTAGTAAGTAATCACCATTCCTAAATTTTTATGCTTAATAGCTGTAATTGCATATTTGAATATTACTTCTAATTTAAAATAACCATGCGGTAGTTTTTATTAAGAATAACATTTTTCCGTAAACTTAATAAAAAAGTTCCATGGTTCGATTCGAGATGGCGCTAGTTGCTTCTTACGTTTAACTGTATTGAATTACGATTGTTCTTAAGCTGGCTTTGCAGGTCAATGGTGTCCACGGACTACATTCGGCGTGACCATCCCCAAGAAGGGTGAAACACGTGTAATCAATGCAATAAAACTCTACGTATTTATATATATATATATATATATATATATATATATATATATATATATATATATATATATATATATATATATATATATATATATATATATATAATATATATATATAATATATATATATATATATATATATATATATATATATATATATATATATATATATATATATATATATATATATATATATATATATATATATATATATATATATATATATATATATATATATATATATATATAATGTGTATAGTGATTATTAAATAATAAAACGTGTATATATTTTTCTTGTTTGTAGTCCTAAAATTAACAGCCACATATCCCTTTAATCGCCTAGAAAAATACATTAATTAAAGATATAAATATATTTTGAAATGGCCGAAGCGTCATAGAAATGCTTTTTTTTTGTTATAAACCAAAAGTTCTTGTTAAGCGTTTTTTTTTTCGGCAGGCTTGGTACAAAGCCATTTTCATTATGACATGGACTGTATGCTAAGTGCGACTCCATCATGTTATCGTATATTATACAATGGTAACATTATTTTTGCAAATTTAATTCGGAGAATAATTCTCTTCATCTGGGATATCTAGAAATTTCAAACGCAGAAACAGAATTCGTAATTTATGGTTAGCTTTGTAGCTAAAATATCCTAATTATGGTTTACAGTCTGTTTTGGTTTTGGCCCAGTTTCATGCCAGAATAGTAGTAATAGTACAACATTTTTATTTTTATTTTATTGGCAAAATTTCTTTTGATGCGTACATAAACAACATTTTGCCTAGAAATTATTTAATAAAAAGCTTCTTAAATTGATATCTGCCCTATTTTTTTTATTTACATTTAATATGTTTTATATAGAGTTTTAATTTATGTGTATCAAATGGTAATATTCAAAATAAAAATAAAAGTTTAAACACGACATAAAGTGGCACAAAGTTATTTAAAAAGGCATCGGTTATTTGAACCATAAAATTTACTAATTATTTGGCTTAAAACTAGGAAAACTTTAGTAAATAGGAAAATAAAAAATAATTTATTTGGTTATTTAGTTTGTACAAAATAAAGACCAAACTAAAAAAGTGTTAAAATAAATTAAATATTTAATTTATTTTTAAATTGGGTTGGTTTATTTTTTTTTTAATTCTATAGTAAACATGCAATAATTTTAGATAAATACTTACTGTCTATGTTTTAATAATTTTTTTAGTATAACATTTTAAAGCTAACGCATTGGAACCTTTTCCTTCCTTTAAACCTTGTAGTACCAAGCTTTTGTACATACGTGCGTTATCAAGCGGGGTGCAGTTGCACCTTAGTTTTTTTGTGTTATTCTCTGTAATTTATATACTTTTTTATGTAAAATAAAAAGAAATGCAAATAAATTATTGTGAATATATTTTTATTTTAATACACAAAGAAATTACCAAACCTTCATTAACTAAAATTTTAATTTTTCACTTTACATGACATGCGACAAGTTTCTTTTATGGAATGATTAACACAAACAAACCACTCACTTTTTACACTGCGGCGTCTTAATTTCTGTCTTTGGATTTTTACAGGGAAAACATCGACCTTCAGTTCGCACTTGTCTTGTTAAAGGAATATTTTGCGACTTCAGTTCTGGAACAACCTTTAATTTTTTTTTTTTTTAATTGCTTTTAAACCATTAGTAATTTTAGATCTTAAAACCATATTTTCCTTGGCCAAATCCTTTCCCAACTGAAGAAATAATTTTCTTCTTGTATCCAAATGCCCGGACCACTAATCTGATTTTTTTGTTTTTCATATTTTATAAGCATTTATAGCTCCAATATCGATAATATGGTAAAAAAGTCCCATGAGCCATCTAACAATTTTTCTTTTTGTGGTATATTTTGCTGCCATTTGGTCTGTTGCATCGACAGCTCCTTAAGTACTATTATAATGCAAAACAATATATGGTTTTAGTCTAAAGTAGGATGCCAAGCGGGGTACAAATGCACCCCAAACTCTAAAAACGTAAATAATTCGCGTGATAGAAAAAATGCATGTAAAGTTTTGGGTATATTACCGCTGTAATAAAAAAATGCAGCTACTAAAAAAAAAAGAAAAACAAAATATGGCTTAGTATTATAAGGGTTAAAACCCCCTTGGTTTAATGTGCATCCAGACGATTCACACTTTTTTAAATTAGATTTTTACAGGTTTAAAAATTAGTTTCTAGCCAGCTGTGACTGAACACCAACATTTTACTTGTTAAAATTTTAAACATTAGGAAGTTAAAGGTAAACGTTCACCTTTAAAATTTAAACTTTTCTTTTAAACTTTTATGAGCACTGCAAAATTACTTTGCCTCTTTTCTTTATTACGTGTACCAATAGTGCATAGTGCAGATGTTCAAAAATATCTTGTGCAGTCTTGGGTCATTATAGAACTATAACCTAAAACTATTTACCTAATTTATTTTAATGAACATAAATTTTAAATTAATGTTTGTTTTTAGGAAGCAAACTTATTAAAATAAATTCCGGAAGGTATTTATTTATACAATTAAAAAAATGGACCATAAAAACAAGTTTAAAAAACCATACTAAAGCACGTTCCATAAATAAAAGAGTACCGCTTGTTAAGAAGAATAAAGTTTATTTTTTAACACGTTTTTCAAATACTGTTTTATCGATATATCTATATACATATATACCTGACGCCTAAACTCCTTAAGGCAAGTGGCAACACCATTTGAATTTCTAGAAGTCAAAAAGCACCGAGAAACGTTGAAGTTTGTAAATTTGGTTCAGGAATACAGTAAAAGGATTTAAAGTTGAAATCTCACGGTGCCTTCTCGACTAGACTAGTAAGGAGAAAAACAATGTTTTATAAAGATTTGTGTAAATATAGCTCTTTTTTATTACAAATATTAAGTTAACAGATTTAAACAATTAGCAAAATAATTAACCCATTTTATTTTTAAAATATTACCTTTGTACCCTAAAAATAAAACTAATACCAAACAAAAGTATTTAAATATTAAACGTAACATTATCAATAATTTATTTTTCCAAGGAAATTAGGAAATAGCAGAAATTTATATTCCTATTAACAAATCATTGAAAAATTATATTTTTTTGTGGACGGCGGAAGTGAATTCTTATAACGTTTAATGTTTTTTCTTGTTAACAAGGGCTATGCACTAAGACGTAACTGTTTTAACTTATGATACTAAATATTATGCCCGACATGCATTAAGTATATTGTTGGATATTGCTTTTGGTCCGATTTTTTAATTTAAAACCATCTTACTATCATATAGATTTTTACTTTACTCTCTAGTTATAATATGGAATTTTTAAGCCGTTTTTATTTTTATTATTAGTCTTTAGTAAACAGCTGCATTTTTATGTTAATAACTTTATAATTTTTAAATAACATACAAAATAATAGTCTATTTACAATATTTCAACAGCATGGAACACAGTATGGTTTTGTTAATTAGTCATGCAAAAAAAATCATAAAAGCTATTTTTACTAATTAAATGCCCTTGTATCTCTATATCCCTATATTGAAAATTACCAATTTGTGTTTCAAAAACGTGTTTAATGAAATTTAATTTGGATTTACATGAAAAAATAATTTTTATTTGAGTAAAAAATTTACCATTTTTTTACATTAAATTTATTATTTTAAAAATACGTTATTTACTGTATATACTCAATCTTTATTTTTTAACAGTGCATTCTTTTAAAATTTATTTTAAATAAAATAATATCTTTACATTTATAACTTATGATAGGTTGAGAATACGTTTATATAAATGGTAAACGGTTCCAGAGATAACACGAAAAACGTGAGTTTGGGGCCTATTATCCGGGGAGCTGTAGCCATTCTGGGGTGTATTTTAGGAAGAATATTGAGTTCCAAAAATATTGCCGACTAATTTTGGGACACGCACACACACACACACACACACACACACAACTTCCTTTTGAAAATTACAAAACAAAATCTGTCTTGCAGTACTTTCTGCAACTGGAGAGCCGAATTGAAGGCGAAACAGAAAAGTGAAAATTGTTTACCTCGAAGTTTGTGGCTATCCTATCCCAGCGATACTGGGCCTGAATTTATCAACTTTGAAAACGAATCGGGAGAACCTGAAACATGTTCCGTTGAAAGGATGGGAGTTTCACAATCTGCTTTCGACCTTCTTGGTCTCATCAGTAGGACAAAGAAGTCTCAGAGCTATGTATTGTTAGTTTACCAAAAACGAAAGCTGTTTTGTCCAATGCTTTATGCAAAGAAAGAAATACCAGCTTTTGCTTCGAGAAACTCGGCTTTTGTCAAATTCGACTTTTGCTTTGAGAAACTCAGCATAAGAAATAAAAATGAGATTAATTTTCTTTATTATCACAAATGTTTAAATTCCAGGTACCAACTTAAACAGGGTGTTTAAGGCAAAATCAGAGATAGTTTATAACTTAAAGATTTGAAAGATTAAAGAAGAATAAAAGACTTATGTAAAAAGCAGGTGGCACTGGCAAGATACCCTAGAGATAAAGAACCGGACAACGAAGTGAGCAAGCCTCGAGCTTCTTTTTTTTTTGACCAGCTAAATTGTGAAGGAGTGAATGAGAACGGCACTTTTTGTAGCTACATTAAAAGATGTTAAATTATATGGGCTGGAGAGATACCTTAGGTCTGTCTAGGGGCAAGACAACAAATATTTCTTGTTAGGGTGGGGTCCTTAATAAAGTGTAGAGAATAAAAATTAGGCTTTTATTTTCTATACAAATATAGTTTTAGAATTGGAAAAAAAACTTTCTAGAAAGAAAAATTCAACTTTTAAGTAGCTGCTATGACTTTAGGTGAAATTAATTGTTAATATTATTCTTAAAAATAGAGACCGCAGGGTTTATTAGACGATATTTTATTATGCAGAACCGGGCAGCTCTTAAGTAAAGAATAAAAGAATCTAAATATGCCTTTATTAAATTAATTGGTATATTATTTAATTTTTAATAAATAATATGCAAACTTTATCATTTTTTTTAACTCTAAAGGCAGGGCGCCCTAAATTACGAACATTGAGGTTAAAATATGGAATACGAAAGAACAGACAACATTTAATCATGAAACAAAATATTAAAAATGCTAAATATCGAATGCAAAAATAACGAAAAACCATAATCAGTAAGAAAAAAAAATACAAATTATTAATGTGCAAAATATCGAAAACTAAATATTAAAATGGAAAAATGTTAATACAAAACAAAATATCAAATATAAAAAACAAAATATCAAAAAAAATATCGAAGGTGGTGTCGATATAATAGCGCACGTCAGACACACCTAACCTTTGTTTCGATCCACTTAAGGGATCATATTTAAAAAAAAAAATAAAGAAACAAGGATTTAAATGAGGGATATTTTAGTAAGTTCTGGTAGTCAACTAACCAGAACTAACCATCGCTTAGATCCTAGCTCTTTTTTATTTTTTACAAAAAATGTGGGCCCTCGATATTTTCCTTCTGATATTTTGCACTTCTGATATTTTGTTTTCGATTATTGATATTCGTGGTTTTCGCCATTTTTTACATTTGATATTTTGCAAGATTGATATTTTGTTTCGATCATTTGTATTCGATATTTTTTATTTTTAATATTATTGTATTTGATGTTTTGTATGTTTGATATTATTTTTGAAATAAATGTGGTATATATTTCTGCATTATTCTGCATATTAATATTATCACTTTTGATAATATACTCGTCATTCAAAACCAGTCAGGGTGCCGGGTTCTATGAATCTTTGCTTATATAATTGAACTGTGTGAATATTACATAAAAAACAAAAAAAAAATAGGTAAATCATATATTATTAAATAAAACAGGCGTATTATAACGTCTAATTTAAATTACAAAAAAAAAATTACCATTTATATTTATTTTTAAAGGTTTTCAGCGATATCAAAGCAAGTGGAACAACAAGCTTAAAGGTGGGTAAGACAAAGAAATTTTTTGCAGTTCGTAGCTTATATCTAGAAAAAATGCAAATACATTTTTTGTTGAAAATAAAATTAAAAATAACTCATTAGGCTCTCAGATTATAATATGGTAAAAACTGTAACTTATCATAAGAACTAAATTAATATGTCAAAGAAAAATTACAACTTTAGTCGGGGCGCCGGGTATTACAGATATTATTTATAAAAATAATCAACTTTAAAAGCGCACACCCTCGCCGCTTGCTAGACGTACACTGAACCAAATGCAACATCAAAAATCTTTACCACAATTTTATTAAAATTTCGCAAATGAATGCATTGGGTGTTATAGACTTGGCTCCCCAACTCCCCAAGATTCCAAAACACATTTTAATTTTAAATTAATAGGTTAAAAAAGTTTTGTTATTTTTTAAAAAATGTTTTATGCAGCAGATGTGCTTTATTTTAATAATTAAACATGAAATAGAGCTGTTGTTTTCCTTCTTACTTAAATACATTTTCCAGCTTTCTCTTTTCGCCAGGATAAACTTAAAAGCTTTTACTTCCGCTGAGAGTTGAGGTTGAACTTCTGAAAAGGTAATCTAACGTGTAGATAATTTATAAATTCAAAACAGAAGATGTTTGGTAAAAGCATAAGTGAAGGAATATTATTTTATATAGTAAAGAAGCCTTTAGGCTCTTTTAAAGTGTTAGTAAGTATTTTAAAGTTGAAGAAAAAATTACCTAGAACCCGTAAAAAATACCAGTTTTTAAATCATTGTTTAAGGGTTTCTATAAAAACCACGATAATTAAAAACGATGAGCAAAACTATAGTACTTCGTATAAAATGAAAAGGCCCCGCACCAAGTCAATGGAAAAGAGATTCTGTCGAATTGGCTAAATTTTGCAGAAAGATAGTTTTCAGCATGCTAATTGAAAGGGTCAATGGGTCCAAAATCCTTCATATGCATAGTTTTTGAGATATTAGCTCTTGCAGCATGTGGGGTCTCTAGAGTTCTTCAAAACAAGTTAACATTTCATTTTAATAATATCATCAGACTAAGAAAGGGTATTTGAGGGTTTTGGGGGTTACTAAATCCAAATATGATGTGTACATAGCCATGTATGGTCATTTTAAGGTCCTTTTAAAGCCATTATTTAAAAATCAAACTGAGTATAAATGGTTAAAAAATCAGAAAGGAATACAAGTAGGTACTTGGTCACAATTTTAAACAACACAAACAGTTATACACTTTTCTCACACACATCAAGGACACTGACAAAAACAAAAAAGCAAACATATACACAAATACACATGGAGTTTGCTAAAAGCGGTAAAATATTGTATAACTGCATTCAAATTAATGTTCAGTAACAATAGTTGTATTACAGAAAAACGGCCTTTTTTAATTTGGACCGCAGGATTAACAAAAGAATAGGCACTGTCTATTGTACTTTAAAATATGCTTATATTATCATTGGTTTAAAGGTAAAAATCACCAATTAACGCTTTTATAAAAATATAGTTAAACATACCCTACTTACTGTAAAAGCTTTATTAAACGAAATACTTATCAAGTTCCTTTATAACTTGTAAACCATTCTAGTAAAACTAATTTTACAATATATTGACCCTTTTTTCATCGCAACTTTTGTATAAAACTGTCGTTGTTTTCTCAATATATAAGAATGTTACTTAGTGACTTTTACCTGAAAATCAAAGACATATGTTACCTAATACGACCACATGCATTTTTTTTAGTTTATGGTAATTTTTGATTTTTTTTTAATTAATACTCATGGGCAATTAAAATAATCTTAAAGACAAATTATATCGTAATTAGTAACTGATTTAACAGCTACAAGGCAATAAAATTAAAAATAAATTACCATACCCTATAATCTGGCTAAAAATGTTATAAATTGTACAAACTACTTACTTTACATTATTTTAGATTTTCGGCGGGAAAGCTTACCTACAAATAAAAACATAAAATTAGATTAAACAATAAAAAAGACTGTTTAAATGCATTCTTAAAGAATGTAGCAATTATTGGGCTTTATTCAATGTACTTGTAGCTAAAAAAATTACAGCGTGACCAAAAATCAAAAAGCCATAGGTTTAAACTTCATTATCATTGAATAAAGCTTAAATCAAGTCAAAAAGTCTATATGATTATGTGTCAGCACTTGACAGATTTTTGTCTAAACGTTGTCAAAGTTAGAATTTTGGAAGCAATTATTTCTGAAAACCTTCGTATTAACCGCTCACCAGTAAATTCATTTACTAATAAAACAAACTAAATTTTTAATGTTTTAATCTACAAATAAAAAAAATATATTTTTTTATCTCAATTAAAAGTTTAAAAAACAATTGGCAACAGAGCTATCCAGAAGCCTTGTGTGTGTCGGTTGTACATTGTGCTTACCGGCCTAGCCGCGATATTTTTGTTTGTAAGAGAAAATATGCCGATATGTAACCTAAATCTAACAACAACTAACCACAATCGTAGTAAGGGTGTACCAAAGAATTTTGAAAACGGAATGTGTGCAACCAATAAATAATATTCTTCAAGCAAAGAAAAATAGTGCAGTTTAAAAATATAATGTTTGTTCTAAAAATGCATATTTAGCCTGATTTTGTGGCAAGTACAAATATTTTTTAATTACAAAATAACAACCAAATAATAATTTATTATTTTTAACTTAAATTTTATTCCAAGTTAAATATTAAAATAAGTTGCAAGATGTAATTTTTATTACTTGTTTAAAAATAAACATCAAAGTGTAAATATGCAAAACATTGCAAAAAACGTTCGACGTTCGACGCGCTGCGATGAAACATTATAAATATATATATATATATATTATATATATATATATATATATATATATATATATATATATATATATATATATATATATATATATATATATATATATATATATATATATATATATATATATATATATATATATATATATATATATATATACCGGGTACAACGAAATCACTACCCAGCCCTTCATTTTCTTGAATAAAAACATATGGCTTTTAAATTTTAGAATGACATATTATATTATAAGATGCCGATTTTGGATATTATAAGATGTGCCTATCATTTCGGTTTACCGGAAACGACATCAACTTTAATATTTTTAATGGAACACTGTATATTTTTTAAAAATTTGGTTTTTGGATCATTCCTGATATAAAATCTAAATTATATCCTATACCTATCTCTGCTAGTTTTTAAGAGAATGGCGATTAAATGTGTCCAAACTTCCTCAGATTATGCAGTTTTATGGAAAAACAAATAAATGTTTTAAAAAATTATTATATTTAATTTAATTTTTTTGGAAGACTCTATATGTGGAGGTCATAATAAATTACTTCCGGCTTTCCCGGGGAGTGCTAGAAATTGACTTTTCTAATAATGTTACTTCAAAATTTAAATACAACACCCTGTATATTTTTTTTAATTTGGCTTCTACGGATCATTCCTGATATAAAATCTGTATCATATCCTATACCTATCTTTATTAGTTTTTGAGAAAATGGCGATTGAAGATGTCCAAACGACCGTACATTAGGCAGTTATAGGGGAAAACAAATAAATGTTAGAAAATTAATAGGCCTAAAATAATTCAGGCCGTCTCTTTGGAGCAATTTTGTTATTTTAATATTAGTTTTTCATTTAAGGAGTTATTTAAAAAATAATTTAGAATTAAATTAAAAAATATTAAATGTTTCTGAATATTTCTAACGTTTATTTGTTTCCCCTATAACTGCATAATATGCGATCGTTTGGACATCTTCAATCGCCATTTTCTCAAAAACTAACAGAGATAGGTATAGGATATTATACAGATTTTATATCAGGACTGACCCGTAGAATCCAAATTTAAAAAAAAAAAAAGGGTGTTGCATTTAAATTTTTGAAGTAACATTATTGGAAAAGTCAATTTTCGCAGCACTTCCGGTAAAGCCGGAAGTAGTTTTATTATGACCTCCGAAGATAGAGTTTTGAGAAAAAATTAAATTAAACATAATAATTTTTTATATCATTTATTTGTTTTCCCATAAAACTGCATAATATGCGATAGTTTGGACATTTTTAATCGCCATTTTCTCAAAAACTAGCACAGATAGGTATAGGACATAATATACATTTTATATCAGAAATGATTCGTAGAATCCAAATTTTAAAAAATATACAGGGTATTCCATTGAAAAAATCAAAGTTGATGTCGTTTCCGGTTAAACCGGAAGTGATAGAGACATGTTATAATATCCAAAATCAGCATCCTATGATATATTATAGCATCCTAACATTTGAAAGCTATATGTTTTTATTCCAGAAAATAAAAGGCTGTGTAGTGATTTCGTTGTCACCCGGTATATATACATATATATATATATATATATATATATATATATATATATATATATATATATATATATATATATATATATATATATATATATATATATATATATATATATATATATATATATATATATATATATATATATATATATATATATATATATATATATATATATATATATATATATATATATATATATATGTCGCAGCCAACTAGATTAATTAGCCGTTTAATCAACAGCCTAGCCTCTTAACTAAACAGCGCCGTTTAACTAACGGCCTGAATGATATTCAGCCATTTGATCAAACCGCTAGGCGAATGACTTGGATCGATGACGTTTTATCACTTGCCTAGCCTGTTTATTTCAATTTAGTTCCACTTTCTGTCACCTAGCGCCGAAACTCTCCACACTGTCAATATGGCGTCGACAAACAACAAATTTGATGGTGTTCTCCAAAGTTTAATGAAAAATAGTACAATGAAAGAGTTTAGTGACAATAATAATTTTTAAGCAATTTAATTTTTAAAGCGAATTTCTGTCGAAAACTTGTTGACCAAAACTAACCACAACTAACCACATCTGATCTCTTGATTTCCAAAGAACAATAATATGTTACATTTAAAGTATATTTAATAAAGCATTTCTTATGTCAGATGTTTTATCTTTTTTATTCCTGTTACATGGTCACCCTATCGTAGGATTGGCCTAAATATTAGCCAGCCAGTTTATTAAATGTTGTAATAAACGTTACGGCTAAATATCATTCAGGCCGTTAGTTGAACGGCGCTATTTAGTAAAGAGGCTAGGCTGTTGAATAAACGGCACATGGTCACCCTATCGTACGTTGGGCCTAAGCGTTAGCCAGCCAGTTTATTAAATGTTGTAACAAACGTTACGGCTGAATATCATTCAGGCCGCTAGTTAAACGGCGCTGTTTAGTAAAGAGGCTAGGCTGTTAATTAAACGGCTAATTGCTTAGTTGGCTGCGACATATATATATATATATATATATATATATATATATATATATATATATATATATATATATATATATATATATATATATATATATATATATTACAGGTCGTGCAGCTCACCTCCGTCTTATGTAGCTCATTTACTATTCACTGTAAAATTTTCATATTTTGCAGACGTTACCTTTAACCCACGGTGTATTTCAGGAAAATAATTTTGTTTATAACGGTGTCACAAAAAGTGTGACGTCAGATGGTGCATTTTTTAAAAGGAATGCTTCAGAGTTTTTTGTATATTTAGGTACCTCTTGTGGTCATTTATATTCCTCTAAAATTTTGTCATCATCGGTTTAGTAATTTCAGAAAAAAAAAATATAACAAAAAACTGTTTTGCACCATTAAATTTAAAAATAAATAAAAATACCAATAGTTTTTAATTAATAGAACTAATCAAAAAACTTATTAAGTAACGTAATATCAGTCGCTTAGGTCATGTTTGGTGTATTCGAACTGTACAGGGTGTCCAAAATTTAGTGTCAAACTTTTCAAATTTGAAAGCACTTTATTTTTCTTATTTTAAATGTGAGCCCCTGTATGTTTTTGGGTCGTTAGATAAACAAATAAAAAACAAACATTTTTCTAATCATAACACTATCGAAATTTCTAACACATTAAAAGTTATTATTCGTTGAAAACTCATTTTGACATCTATTTTAATAGTAATACCATGAATAAAAATGATAGGTGGCTATGAAAACCAATTTCGTTCATTAGAGTTTATTTAACTTATAGAGCCTTATTTTGATATATTATAAAAATTCGAGTAAATTATTATTATTTATTAATTAAATTAAATTAATTTAAGAAAAACCTGTAAATGTTAAATAAACGTAATTTTTAATTTTGGCTAACATTTATGTAACTTTAACCAATTTTTAGGTAATAATTAACGTTATTAGGAAACTCTAATGTCAATAAGTTGTTTTTCGTAGCCACCTACCATTTTTATCCATTGATATTACTATTGAAATAAATGCCAAAATGAGTTTTCAACGAATAACTTTTAATGTGTTAAGAATTTTGATAGGGTTAAAATTAGAAAAATGTTTGTTTTTGAATTCTGCATCTAACGATCTAAAAATATACAGGGGCTCATATTTAAAATAAGAAAAATAAAGTGTTTCTAAATTTGAAAAGTTTGACACTAAATTTTGGACACTTTGTACAGTTCGAATTAATCAAAAATGGCCTAAGCGACTGATATTTCGTTACTTAATAAGTTCCTTGTTTAGTTCTATTAATCAAGCACCATTGGTATTTTTATTAATTTTTAAATTCAATGGTGCAAAACAGTTTTTTTTATATTTTATTTTTTTCTCAGAAATTACTAAACAGATGTTGACAAAATTTTAGAGGAATATAAATGACCACAAGAGGTACCTAAATATACAAAAAAATACAAAGCATCCCATTTAAAAAAATGCACCATAGTCGTCACACTTTTTTGTGACCCCCTGTATAACCAAAATTATTTTCCTTTACAGTAGATAATAAATGAGCTACACAAGACGGGAGGTGAGCTGCAGGACCCTGTATATATATATATATATATATATATATATATATATATATATATATATATATATATATATATATATATATATATATATATATATATATATATATATATATATATATATATATAAATTTTATATATATATATATATATATATATATATATATATATATATATATATATATATATATATATATATATATATATATATATATATATTGTGAATGAAGTATTGGCAGAATGCCCTTTTAATGTTATTGTTATTTGTCATTTGTTGTATTTTTTGGTTATTTTGTCATGTTGGAATGGAGTGTCAAATTGAATTTTGAAAATAAAGAAGTTGTCATTAAAACCCGGACTTTAAATACCGACTAAACCCAGACAAATAAACCCAGACCCCAATTTCTTTCATTGGTCCATCAAGGAAGACAAGCCCTATGGAAAACAGCAGAGATAAACGGGAACCAAGACAAAATCGTGGCACAAGAACCCTGGACGAAAATTATGTTTGGCCGCCCAGTTTTGGTACACCTTTACCTAAAAAACCTGACACCAGCAGAAAACCACATACAGAGGTAGGCTCAATTAGTTCTGGTAGTAAAATTGAGGAAGTGTCAAATGATTTAAGAGCTGACTTTACAAAAACTGTAGAGGAAAAGAATGATATAGAAAATAATAGTGTTGCAACCTCAAAGACAAATAAAACTGCAAAGTCAATGACAAATAAAACAAAGACGACCAAGTCAAAACGATCTACAACAGAAATTGAACTGGAGTATGCACTAATCGCACTACAAGCGGAGGAAAGAAAACGACAAATTGAAGAGGAGTTTTGTGAAAAAGAAAAGGAACGAGAAAGGAAACAAAAGGAAGAGGCGTTAAAATTATTGGAACTAAAGCAGAAAGTGGAACAGCTAAAAATACGAACCAAATCGACGACAAAAAGCTGTAAAACTGGATCTGTAAGTAAACATTTTGATGTCTTATCACAAAATTCAGATGAAAGTTACACAAAAAAATGGATCAATAAAAATCAGGAACATTTTCTCGAAACATCTAAATCAACTGTTGATAGAAAACCGGATATTACAGAAGTATGTGACAAGATTGCTAGTGCAATTCAAGCTGTAGCAACTCCAAGACAGGCGGAGAATACACCGGACCGACGACATTTGGTAGAAAAAGACTTTCCATTTTATGATGGTAAACCAGAAGAATGGCCAACCTTTATCTACCAATTCAGACAGATTTCCACCATCTGTAAATATACAAACGAAGAATGCTTGATCAAATTGCAGAAATGTCTAAAAGGTGATGCTAAAAAGCAGTTTCAGGTTTATTAATGAGCCCTGGTAACTTGAATCAAGTAATTCATACCCTAGAGAAAAGATTTGGACGCCCTGATTTAATTCTGGATATTTTGATAAATAAGGCAAAAAGTTTTCTTCAAATTAGAGAATACGAGTTGGAAAATTTAATAAGTTTTTCAAGTTCAATTACATCAATTGTAAGTACCATAACTTCTCTAAATTATGATCGACATTTGGAAAATCCAAGTTTACTGAAGGACCTGGTACAAAAACTACCAAACACTTTGAAATTGAGATGGGGAGAAGAAGTTTCCAGAAAGAATGGACAAGTAAATCTTCTAGACTTTTCTGAATGGGTAGCAGGAATAGCTGATTCCGCATGTTACGTCACTACACCAAAATATCGCCACCAGCACCAAGTTTACCTCGAAAACATGAAAAATCCTTCATTATCAATGACCAAGTAGAAATTTTGCGGATACTGTCATGAAAAACACCTAGTGGAGAATTGCAGAAAAATCAAAACCGTTTGACGTAGAGACAAGATGGCAAGTTGTCACCAAAAATAAGCTGTGCTTTTCATGCCTAAAAGGATCACACCAAACTGGGGGATTGTAAGAAACGGCAACAATGCAACGTACAAGGATGTAAGAGACAGCATAACAAAATGCTTCATAATGGGACCGCAACAAGAAGAGACAACAGTTTAGTTACACAACTGAATCCAGACCATCAGGATCAAGAACCGAACCAACCACCCAACCTGGACAAGGTTTCATTGCGCTTGGACAAAATAAAGAAAGCAAAAATGTTCTTTTAAGGATGGTTAATGTCAAAATCACTGGACCGGATAATTGCACAATTTACACAACCGCACTTTTTGATGAATGTTCTACAGTGACTCTAATAGACGAAAACTTAGTACAAAAACTGAACATAAATGGAACGTCTCAACCGTTAACGCTACAATGGACAAATGATGTTACTTTAACCCATGAAACATCAAAATGTTACGATTTAAAAATTTCTGGCGATTATCCAGGTGCCAAAGAATTCGAAATGAGAAATGTAAGATCGATAAAAAATCTAGCCCTTCCACTTCAAGTTGTTTTGTATGAAGATTTTAGACATCTTCCACACATACAGGGACTACCAATATCAGACATAACCTGCCCACCTATGTTGCTAATTGGACAAGACAATGCCAAGCTCACGGTACCACGAAAAGTCATAGAAGGACAAGAAGGTTCACCGATAGCGACCAAGACCAAGTTAGGCTGGACGATACATGGTAAGATAGACAATACGACCAATCAACACGGTACTACCTTTCATATTTGTGAAAAAGAAATAGAAGATGACCAATTACACCAACTGGTTAAAAGTCTTTTACCAACGATGCAATTTCGGAACGACCACAGAACAAGTTGAAATTGCCCTGGTGAGGTAAACAAGAATAACAACAAAGTAAAAGAAGATCAAGACAAGATTGAGGCATTATCAGAAATGTACCAAAGAAAAAAGAAGAAATATACAGATATAAATTGAACCAAAACGACAAACAGCACTTGAACAAGAACTGCAAATACAGAAGCCCGTGAATGATAAAAGTTTGAATAATTCCGTACAAGAAGATACCGAAAAATTGAGTAGTGGTTATGACTGTCAAAAAAATAAAGAACTTAGTGCAGAAAGGCAAAAGAAAGCGACCGAGGATTTGGTACAAGCAGAAAGCTCGGGGAAGCCGACCGTAATGGACAAGTTAAACGAAATCGCCCAGAAAACGGTAGAAATTGGTAGAAGAAACAAAAACGAAAAAGGAACAAAAGAAAATTATGAAGAATTAAAAAGCAAATACAAAATTCTTTGCCCTCTTTGAAAGGAAATCCTAAGCAGCCGAGGCTAGACAAAGTTGTTGATCATTTAAATGAAAAAGCTGAAATAGGTGAAAAATCAAAAGTAATAATTCAACAAATTAGTCCGGAGAAGAAAACTGAAACGCCAGTTAATGTTACACCAAAATCGTTATCACCAAAGACAGAAGCTATAGAAAAGTTGGAGCCAAGTAATAGATGCGATGAAATAAATAAGACCGCACAAAGTATTTCTTTAAGGAAAAGAAAACTCCCATTAAAAAAAAGAAAAAAATTATTATTAAGCGGGACCCGTCAAAAAGAAACCACCGCTGGTACTAGACTCTGGCAAGAGTTTAACAAAATTTAAGAAAGTTCCTAGTGTTGTGGAGAAAAAGCAACTTGGGGAATGTGAAGTAAAAACCAAAGAAGATCAGAGGATTAAACGCGACTGGAGAAATTTCATCGAATCAAGACGGGAAAAATGGGGCCTTGACAAACGAAAAGGCTCCAAGACATTAAATAGAATGACGAAGTCTTTACCTGCCGATGCTGAAAAACAGAAACAAGAGAAAAGCGAGACAGCCAAGGAAAAAGAAAATCAAAGTCAAAAGAGACCAAAAAAGATAAAAAAGAGTTAACGGAAATCGAAGCATAGCACATTAATTCACAATTGCAGATTCAAGGGGGAAGAAAATGTAAAAAAAGTAACTTCTGAAAATTTTAAGGGGGAAGAATTGAATGAAGTATTGGCAGAATGCCCTTTTAATGTTATTGTTATTTGTCATTTGTTGTATTTTTTGGTTATTTTGTCATGTTGGAATGGAGTGTCAAATTGAATTTTGAAAATAAGAAGTTGTCATTAAAACCCGACTTTAAATACCGACTAAACCCGGACAAATAAACCCAGACCCCAATTTCTTATATATATATATATATATATATATATATATATATATATATATATATATATATATATATATATATATATATATATATATATATATATATATATATATATTGTAACAAAATTATAATAAGTCACTAATGAAATAGTATTGAAAATTTTAATATATTAAAAGGGGATTAAAATAAGAAAAAACAGGGATTTTCATAAGTAAAATGGTTCTAAATAAAGAAAAAGATGTAAAATTACATAAGAAAACATAATACAGCTTTAGAATGTAATTTAGTGTATAAATGAAACCGAATACATACCAAAAATGACATTTATAGAAAATCATTTTATTAAGCCTCGAGCATAAAAAAATAAAATTAAAGGACTCTACCAAAAGCTTCCCTGAACCTAAAAGATTATAAATCGGTATAAAATAATGTTAGAACATAATAATTTCAAAAAAACAGGACATAAATATA
>JAHBCN010006447.1:0-48952 GCA_019359885.1 Listronotus oregonensis | reverse complement strand
TTTAATCCCATTTTTTATGCGTCAGAGATTACTGTGCTTTCTTTAGCACAAAAAATATGCCGCCTAGCTATTCGTCAAATACAGTCGTCCCCTTTTAGTCCAGGGAAGTTAGGAAATAAATCTTTATGTTTTGAACAAGATCTTAAATCACTCTGTATACGTAAACCACAAAAAGTAAAAATAATATACTTACTTATAACATCCGTCTCATCGACAATTTCGGACTGGATCAGCTCTTCAATTACATCTTCCAGAGTAATCAATCCTATGGTCTCGTAGTACGGATCTCCTTCTCCTTCATTATTTACTCTTGATACGAAGGCCATGTGACCTTTGTTGCCTTCTTTAAATATCTTGAACATAACATCCAAGGTGACGTCTTCAAAGACAAAATTGCAAGGGTTCTGGTAGAATTGACAAGAGTTTAAGGAGTGTGTTATCGTCGGGATCCACAAAGGCCAAGTCCTTAATGTAAAGCATCGTGACGATATTTTGGCGGTTGCCTTCATAAACAGGAACTCTAAAAAAGGAGAGTAAATTTAAAAATTGAATTTCAACCTCGCATTTAATTTTACTAGGAGGTTGATATAAAGATATTTGACGTTCACTTTTTCCTTTGGAAGCCTCACAGAAGAGGCAATAGGTCGCAAAACGTAGCCTCTATGTTAATTCTATAGCATCCCATTCCTACCACAAAAAGTTTTGAATTATCAAACTTTAAGATAATAGCGATTGCAAGAACTACCTACCTAAAATTTAAAGCTCTTATTTTAAGAAAATTCTTAAAGAAAAACTCTACACTGATAATTCTAAAACTCAGTTAATTATTTTTAGACAACAACAAAGAAGTTAATGGAAGTAAGTATTCCACACATTTGTGTAGCTATCGGAGGGCTAGGCGGTGCAATAACCCTGGGTTTCAAGCTCAGTTGACCCGTCGGTCCTGACTTGTAAATCAGAAACCATTCTAAAACATTCGATATCTGCAATAAAACTTCTTTTTTTTTTAATATAAACAAAACATCATTATAAATAATTGTCAAGATGTGAAGCAAAATGAATATAAACCTATATGTTAAATTTCGGGTTCGTATTGCAGCAATTGCAGAGATTAAAGCAACACTAAAAACTTATAGAAATGACTTCGAATCGTTTAAATGCAAAGCCGCAGGAAAATAAATCCCCCTTCCCCCTGTTCGCGAAAAACGGCAATGGAAAGATATTATATGGTAAATAAGCTTCTTGACTACCGAGTTTGAAACAGGAAAAAATATTTAAATTTACTTTTTTTTATTATGTACTACACAAAATAAGATCTCAATTAAATACACGTTTTACTAGCGCCGTCCGTAAAATATTTAATTTCCTAATACCGCAATAGTTTACTAGTTGTAGATAAAGTCATTTTTTATAAAAGTGTTATTACTTTCAAAGTAAATGTTCCACAATTATTTAGTTTCATTTCTTAATATATTTTTTTTTTATGTTTGGACAGTCCACGAAGGCTGATGCCTAAGTACTAACGTACCGTGGGTGTCTTAAGTTTACACTTGACTTAAATATTTGAAGACTGGGAGGAGAAGGAAAAACTTTCGCGGGTAGCAGGTTCCAAAGTCTGGACACTCTGGAGATCACAGAACGAAGAAAGTGGAAATTTATCTCTAGTTGAACTGTAAAAGGATGCATAAAAGTTGCACTACGTGTTGCTCTGTTGGGAGCTGCCAGAGCGGGAATTATACTGGCCAACTCATCTGAGCAGAAGCCGTAAAAATACCTATAGAAGAGCGACAGATGCCCTACAGCTCGACGGTGGGCAAGAGAAGGAAGCCTTTCTGTAAGCGTAGGATCTTTAATTAGACGAACTGCTCTTTTTGAAAGAAGTCCAGAATGCTAAGTGTTGTAGGAGACGCGATTCCCCAGATATGAGAAAAAAAATATTCTAAAGAGGGTCTGATTTTGGATACATACAAAGTATACAGATTGGAAAAACAGATATACTTTCCGAGGAATCCAAGCTTTTCTGCTGCCGAGGCTATGAATGTAATGTGTGTGCCAGTCGAGGTTATTCTTAAAAGTAACGCCGACAAGATTAAACGACTCTTACGGATGAGCATTGGTAGACTTTTTTCGCGACAGCAAACATGACTGTATTTTCGAGGCATTAAACCGAACAAGATTTTTGGCGCTTCAATTCAAGATAAGTTTGAGGTCTTGTGAGAGAGACATCCGCATTGACCTACACTTGGTTTCCAAATCAGGCTTATTGACTGGCTTGAAAAATTGAATGTTAGAATGGAGGGTACTGTCGTCAGCAAAACTATGAATGGGATTGATTGTGGAAAAGAGAAGATCGTTAATGTGTAAAAGAAACAGAGTGGGTACTGTGCCCTGGGGCACCCCAGCATTAACTTGGTAGAAACTGGAAGAATGACCATCTACAGTAACCGATATATGTCGATTAGAAAGGAAACTGGAGAGCCAAGAGCAAAGCTTAGGTGGAAGACCGTAAGAAGAAAGTTTGTTAAGAAGTCCGTCATGCCAGACCTAATCGAAAGCTTTGGATATGTCAAGAGTAACGATCTGGAATTCACCAAGAAACTCAAGAGACTTGTTCCAGTTGTGTAAGGCAAAGGAAAGAAGATTAGCTGTGGATCTTCTGTGACGGAATCCATACTATCTATCATGTAAGATCTTGTGTTTTTTTCAGATACTTCAAGATTTGGGAATTAATGATTTTTTTCATTACTTTGCAAACAGTAGATACAAAAGATATGGGTCTATAGTTAAAAGGGAGAGATTTGCACCATTTTTTTGGGGACAGGTTGCACACGTGCAGCTTTCCAACTCTCCGGGAAAAAGCCCGTATCGTAAGAGATTCGAAAGGGGCAAGTTAGGATGGGTGCAAGCTCGGGAGCACATTTTTTTAAGACGATTGTTAGTATGCCATCCAACCCAGACGATTATTTAGTATTAAGAGAAGAAAGAATACGCTTGATCTGTTTGACTTTAAAAATGATGACTCATATTTTATGAGGAACAGGAGCAACTGTTGGATGAGGAAGATTAATAGGAGGATCAAGGGTAGAATTGGCAGCAAATTGTTTGGCAAATAGTTCGGCTTTTCCTTTCGAGGTATAAATAATTTCATCTTCAAAGATTAGGGGTGGAAAAGAATTTGTGCAGAAGTTTTGACTAATATTTTTGGCAAAGGACCAGAAGGCTTTACTGCTATTCGAGCAAGAAAAACCTTATCTTTTATCCGATTGTTAAAACGGTCTTTTTCCACTGAGATAGTCTAATTATATTAATTTCTTGTTTCGATGCTAGCCTGTCGATTTTCGGGACAAGGGTTTTAAAGAAACTTTTTGTAGGTTTGAATTTTTATTCTGGCTTTGTTACAGGATTAAGAAAACCGCGGTGGTAATTTGTTTCCATATTTCGGAAGGATCGTGAGTAGAAAAGTAGGTAGGATCCCAAGGGTAGGTGGCAAGGAAATCTCTCAGATGTATGTAATATGTATTACGTAGTTCTAATGACTTGCCCCAGGTATAGACTGTTCACCAATTATGTAAGCATATAATGATCAATATGTAGTGCTACAATGCAACCTTATAAAAGTACAGCAATGTTATTATTTTTAATTCCTGTCCTTTCTGCTACTACTGAACGATCATTTAGCAAAGTAAAAATAAATCAAAGCTTGACGTGTACTGCTAATAGGTATATTTGTGAGGTAAGACAAAAAATTATCACACATGTATTAACATATACATTTTTTTGCTAAAACAAGAACACACACACTTACAAATACGCTAAAGTAAAAGCAAAATTTTTCTTACCTGGAATAACCACTTTTCATTATTTCAGTAATAGTCTCGAAGTCCAAAACGGCATCGTAGTCTAACATAAATACATCTTCAATTTTAGTCATGACGTCCGCCACGGACTTTTTGCGCAGTTCCAAAGCTCCACTAATAATGTTAACCTCGTCCTTGTCCAAGTCATTTTCACCTGTTGAGACCTAAAATAGAAGAAAAAAAATGTTCACATTTTTTTGCTATAGTAGTAATAACAGAGCTATTAAGGATAGATTATAGATGGATTATGAAATTCTATAAATCGCATGGATTACTACAGTAAAACTTGTGTTAACGGACACCCTTTTATATCGGCCACCTGTGTTATAGGCCACTTTCAAGCTAACAAAAATCTACTTTATAGAAAATCCTGCATAGAAAAGCCCTTAAATATGGACCTTATAAAGCATCCACGGCCAGGCGAACCTCAATTTTTATAACTTATTTCAGGTAATTCAACCTTTTCATAATGGCCGGAATTTTTTTGGGCTAATTTGTATTTTATTATTTTATGACAACATTCTGCAAATTTTAAGGGTGGAAGTAACCAACAATATTATTTTTGCTTGGTTTAAATAGCATTAGTGGCTATTTAAATCGATAAGAATAAAGTCATCGTGTTCGGAATCAAAAAGTGTTTAATCATGTCCCTAAAACGAACGTTTGTCACTGAAAAAAAAAATTGATGTCGCGGAAAGTGAAAAGTACGTTTTGGGTTCGCGAAAACTGGCTTAAAAGTTTAGTGTTGGAAATCCCCAAATAAATGATATTATCAGAAATAAAGCTAAACTAATACGATTGTTTTAAGGTGTTAATTTAGAATAACAGAGGAAATTTCCGAAGACGGGAAGATTGGCAGTGGATCAAGTCGTCTACAATTGGTTCTGCAAATCAAGAGGTAAAAATGTTCACAATTAAAAAGTGTTTCTCCAAGGCCGGATTTTATAAGAGTATCCAAGAAGAAGTTAGTTTTTGCGAAGAGGATTAAATAAAAAAAGAAGTTATTAACATTTTGCTAATATATTTTTTAGGGTATTTTTATTTATCTTTATAAATGCCCTCGTGGCCTTTGCTTGATGACCGTGGCCGTACAAGAGTTCTACAAAAGCCTTAAATAAAATTGACAAATAAAAAAAAGTTGCGTGCAATACTCTGTACATCAAATATTGTTTATCTATTAAAAATAATAATGATTATTTTTAAACAGTGAAACGAAAATTTCACCTTGAAATCCTTCACTGTTCAATAATGTAAACTGTATCGAGATAACAAATATTTTGCAGTCATGTGGAAGCTCTATCGTAGAAAAATGGGAAATTCATCAAAAAATGTTACAATATTAATATTTGGATGTTATGAAAGCGTTTCGGGAATGTTTAATGTTGCTTTCATACCATAACCTAACCACTATTGGTTTCTTTATAGATAACTTTTTTTACTGTTACACCGTAAGTTTTGCATTTATGTGTCTAACATCTAGCACCCAACTTGCCTATGCCAGAGAATTTAGGACTTTGGAAAAACCGATTTTTAATTTTTTGCTGTATAATTAATTCTCTTTGCTTTGGTGACTTTAGGTCTCGCTTACACAACTATTTTTTTTTCGTAAAAATAATGGCGATAAAAAATTCGTTCATCCTGCATTGTTACCCAAAACAAAAAAACAATAATTTATTCCCCTCTCTATTTTTAATAAAACTAGATATATTAAAAAATATTATGATTTTTAAAGCCTTTTTTCCAACTTTTATATGAAGCTTATTTATGCCATGACGAAAAAAGACAATACAGGGTGATTCCTAAGTTGAGGCTTTTTTTAACTGTGTATAAAACTCTTTCAAATAAGCAACTTTTTTAAATACAATATTTCCAAAAACCCAAAATTAACAAAGCTACATATATTTATTTGAAAATGTATCTAGTGCGGGCTTAAGCATAAAAAGATTGTTTATTTCTTATTTACGTTTGCTTTTTGCCTTGTTAATAACGCATTATAAATCAGTCGCTTTGCTTTAACCGGACAAGACGAGGGTTGATTTTAAATCATTGTTAAATCGCGAAAATGGCAAAATACGTGAATATGTTGCTCATTTAAGAAAAGTCGTCAATCTGCCCAGGTGTTTTATTAACCTTGTTCAACGGGCTAGAGATACCGGCGATTTGCAAGAGCATCGTGGAGGGCATGCAGGAAGACCAAGAAATATTGAAAATTTGTAAAGGAAAGAACAAGTTTTAAATCTTATAGGTTAAGTTCTAATAAGTACTCGGGTGATTTCAAATCAGATCAAAAAAAAGTGTGGACAACATTGCGGGAAAATCACGTTCAAAGTGTCTAAGCACTACAACCCGAAGACTTCCTGGGTGGTGACAACTCATTTAAGACAGGACCGTATTCGAGACACTAAATGAATGTAAGTTCCTTATTTTTCAGTATTTCAAAAAAAAGTTATCTAAAAAAGTTGTTTATTTTAATGAGTTTTATACACAGTTAAAAAAAGCGTCAACTTAGGAATCACCTTGTATAATGTTTCTATGCAATAAATCTATTCTAAATTATCTTTAAAGTATTCTAAAATGTGGGTAGATAGAAGAAAGTGTTAAAATTCTTTTTGATATAAATAATGGTTCACATGAGTCTTTGGCCTTAGCTTTACAAATATATCGAACTGCTCTCTTTTACAATAAAATCTCTGAGTATAATAGATACTGATATAAATTTTCTCAAAAACAAATGCCATATCTTATATTCTCTAATTTATGAGAGACTACTCTGTGAGCATAACAATAAATTATAATTTTTTAAAAATTGTTTGGATTTGCTTAATGCTGTATAGGTTATATGCAGTACCCACATCCAACGTAGTAGGTTATTGTGTGTGTGAGATTCAATATTATCAGGTTCAAATCTTACGGGCTTTAACCAGTCTGGCTGCCGAGTTAACACAAAACTTATTTTCTATATTTCGTGCCAAGCGTATTGCCGATTTTTTAATTTTAATTAGAGAGCGTTGACGTAAAATACCAAAAAGTTCAAATTGTTTCACTTCTCAAATGAGGGATTGTTTCCCTTTCCTTTTCTACTCTCTTGGTCCAAACTTTTAAAACGTGCAAATTACTTTAACGCTTTTCTTTGTCATACCATACACCATGCTACGCCTCACGAAGAAACGTGATAAAATCTGGATACGAAAGCATAGCATCGCGTAGAGACAGACAAATAATGTGATCGTGGCTCGTTTTCATCTAAATCAACTTTTTTTTACTATTGTATATTTCATTAAATAGCCTGACGTGACATCAAAAGACATAAATGTGTGTCTGCGTCACGCAAATTTTAATTTGAATTGAGCCAGACTTGAATTATTCGTTGGTAGACGAGTAAAGTTTAAGCAATTTTTAATTTGCCCACCAAAGTAAGAAGCAAAAAGACCCCCAATCACCTTAAGCCAAATTGGACCTTTTCAGTTAACCAACCATTACAAACTAGCAGTTCGACATATATTTTTTTCTTAATAAAAAAAGACGTTAGTAACAGTTCGGTAATATATTTTTTAAGGTATTTTTATTTATCCTTATGACACCCATCGTGGACTTCGCTTGATGGTGGTGGCCATAAAAAACATAAATTAATTAATGGCTTTTAAAACTAAATATAAAACATATTTAAAACTACAAGAGTCCTACAAAAGCCTTAAATAAAATTGACAAATAAAAAAAGTTGCGTGCAATACTTTGTACATCAAAAATTGTTTATCTATTAAAAATAATAATGATTTGATTATTTTTAAACATGGAAACGAAAATTTCACCTTGAAATCATCCACTGTTCAATAATGTAAACTGTACCCAGATAACAGCGTTACGCTAATTTTAATTTAAATTGAGCCACACTTGAATTTTTCGTTTACGTTACGCTATTCTAGATCTTACAGCAAAACGAAAATTCCCTATATTCGTTTTAACATCGGTTAAAATAAATAAATAAATAACAGTTATAGTGTTGATATTTTCCGTTTGTACTTTGCCTATGTTTACCGACAGACTGTTTAGAACTATTTAGAAGATCCATATTTTTATCAAAATATCCAAATTAGAGGATTATAACCTGTTTGTTACTGGATCTCCTGACAAAGCAAAAGATCACTTTTTTTTGAAGTAGGGCTTAAAGCCTTAGTAGTAACATACCATGGGTGTCTGAAGAAAAGTAAGAGTCAATTTATTGTAACAGAAGGTTTGGATATTTTAAGAAAGCAAAAGCGAACAAGGTAGGAAGAACTGGACTCCTTCAGATGTACAAAATCATCTAATGAGGTCTGAACAGGATCATTTTTGTAGGTTTGCTCGTATTGAAAAAAAGTACAATAGCCAGCCATCTTGTATATTTTTCCCGTACTGAAAAAAATGATTTAAATTCGAACAAAAAAGATGCAACCTAATATTAATAATTTTTTAGTGGGTGTTTAATATTTAAATAATAAAATGGTTTTTTAAAATAATTTCTATATTTTTAAAATTATCAGAATAATAATGACCTCACCATGTTCTTCTTTTCTTTTGGTTGCTATAAAAATGTCATCAAAATAAATACAAACACCTTTAATATCTCCAAAATATGTATATTCTTTTTTGTGAAATAACTCAGGAAAATTTAAAAACCAAATGGAGACCTTATAAAATCCATATGTACCAATATTGTACTAAAAAAGCACATTTTACTGCATTTTCATCTAATCATTTGGTAAAAGTCACCTTTTAGTCAAGAATACTTTAAAAAATCTTTTGTTTGTTTAAAAAAGACTTAATTCAACTGTCGGAATCTATGCCCTCTAATAATATTTTTATTTAGTGAAGTAGATCAATACAGATTTTTAATGAATCATTCGGTTTTTTTACTATTACTACGATAGATACCCACTCAACTGGTTCGTTTACCTCAGTAATGATTTTTTTTTCTGAAAGATAAGTAAGAGTTTGTTTGAATTTTTCTCTTACTTTAATGGGTATTCTTCGAGAAGAAGAACCGCATCAGATTAAAGTTTTATTTTACAGGTATCTGGAAAACAACCCACCCCCTTAAAAACATCATTGTATTCAGAAACAGACTTATTCTTATCAATTTGACAAATAGAATAAATTAGTTTGATCAGCCCTAAATTAAAACATGTTTTCAGTCCTAATATTGAGCCCGAATTATTTTTAACAACTACAAAATTTACAAGAAAAAACCTAGATTAATTTTCGATTTTTACAGTATGGTTGATTTTTTTTAGATAATTTACCGTTAAAATTGAATCCATTTGAAAAAAAAATTCTTTACTTGCAATTGATTCATTTATATCTTTTTTTCGCTGATAACTTCTACACAGTACTGCAAAATGGTTAATGCGACCACATTTTGTACAGGTTTTGCCATTTGCTGGACAACTTCCAAAGTTATACATACCACCACATCGGAAACAGGAAGATTTTATGTTGCCAAAATTCTTGTTTCTTACTATCTTTCCTGATTTTATTTATTCTACTGTAAAATAACCGGATCACACATCATTAATTAATTTCATTATTTTTATTGTCCAATTCAGCAGATCTACAGCAACTTTTAGCATTTTACAAAGCCGGATCATTTCTCAATATTTTTTCTTGTATAGACTTATATTAAATTCCTAAAGTTATTTGAGTCTTTAACATCTTTTTTTCTTGTTCTTTAAAATTAAAGTCTTTAACAAGAGACTTTAATTCAGCAAAAAATTATTAAAATGTTCTGTATCATGTTGTTTTCGGCTCAAAAACTTAAATACTTTTTACTAACTCATCTTGTTTGGGCAAACTTGAGATAGAGTTGTATAATTTTAGAGCTTCAGCTGGACATTGTCAGAATATTGATTTTTTGTGTTTTGGCATTTCAGACTGTTATTGTAACCTCTTTCTGTTTTTAATTGAAATCGCAAATTTTTTACATAAATAATAGTATTTTTGTTGTTACTAAAAATAAATGTGAAATACGTAACAAAAAAATGACAAATGACGAACCAATACAGTGTCCCATTAAGAAAATGTTATTTTTATACAGCACTTCTTTTGTTTTCATTCGGATCATTTTTCTAGGCATTTATCAGGATTCTACAAATTACACAAAATTGGCAATTTCACTTATTTTAAATACGAAAAAAGCCACAATGATGGCCCTGTTCAGTTCTCGTTGGATGACCCTGTATTGCATCAACTACTTCCAGCTATCTGAACAAAAAGCAATAGAAAAGAGGCGAGATAAATGATAGAATAGATACACATTTTTTAACCTTTAACCCGGGAAGGCGGGGTTTACTTGGACCCCGACCAATGGTAATTTGTACATTGTAAACGAGGCGATAGGCCGAACTAGTCGACACTCTGTGTATTCTTCAAGGTTGTCGTAATATATGTGTAGGAAATCGGTGGACAGTCTAGGTTGGAGCGTGTGTTTGTACGGTCCTTTTAGGGTCCAATTTGACCCTGCCATACCAGTAGTGTATTTATTTTGGAATATGCATGTGTGCAACCAGCAAAGAAAAAAATCCTTGTCGGCAGATGAATTACAACAAATGGTTAATGATATTATGGAAAAGGAATTCTAGGCTGATAGTGACTTTTCTGATGCTGAGAGCGAGCATAGGGATCAAGAAAGCGAGACGGAGCAGAAAGGCAGTGATAAAGAACTAGAAAATTTGGCGATACAAACTGATGTGAGTGAGCAAAGTGAAGAAACGGTTGTGGAAAGAGAATCAAATTTTTTTATGGAAAAAACCGACAGAAATGGTCAAAAACTCTCATTTACCTGGTTTAAAAGGGGATTCTTTCGTGAAGCAACGTGCAAAATAAAGTGGGGGGGATATTTAAAGTTTTCCGTAAAGAACACCCTGTATCTTCGAAACGGCTAAGCCGATTTTAATAAACTTGGGCTAGTTAAAAAGAGCTATTCTTGGGCTATAAATGTTAAATTATTTGAAGTTTTGTTAGCTTTACATGTCGCCGCTAGAGGGCTTTTTCGAAATTCCGACAGAAGGGGTAAAATTTCCCGAAAAAATTAAATGCATTGGTATTTTTTTTTTTCATAGAAAAGTAGCTAAATAATGCTTAAACAAGCTGGCGAAAACCATATCTCGATATCTTGTTTCTTACCTAAAGTTTAGGAAAATGAAAATTTTATACGTCCAATAGTAGCTTGGAAATGTTTCATTAATGACCAAATATTGAAGAAACTAATCAATGAAACAAATACTTGTTTTACAGATTTGGCCTCCAAATATAATTTTTTAAGTCTTTGTTGCCAGTTTACCAGTCATGTTGATAAAGTGGAGCTTCAAATCCACTAACGAATAGGTTTAATCGCTATTTTTAGAGCGACAAGAGAAGAGAGAATCAATAATGATGATCATTTGGCACCTATTTCTGAAGTCTATGAATTATTTATTGATAATTGTAAATCATACTATAGTTGTGGGAAATACGTGACCGTTGATAAATTGCTCATTGCATTTTGTGGACGGTGTAAATTTCGTATATACCTTATAAATGGACCAGATAAGTATGGATTAAAAATGCAGTGCCTATGTGATGCAAAAACGCGTTATTTATTGAATGTATTTATTTACACAGGGAAAAACCATACCTACGACCGTATCAGAAAACTGAGTATACCCACTATAGGATTAACTTCCGTTGTTACCAAAAAAAAAAAAAAAAAAAAAAAAAACCCACGTTTCTTCCTAATAAACACAGACCCGTTAATTTATCTCTCTTTGGATTCAACAGTAATGAAACTCTAATAAAAATAGAGCTGTTTTATTAATGTCCTCAATGCATCATACCAACACTATAATAGAATATATGCCCGAGATTAAACATTTTTATAATGATACTACGGGTGGTGTTGATGCTCTGGAAAAAAATGTGCATGTTATAAAGTAGGGAGAAGAACACGAAGATGGCACAAGCAATATGGTTCAAACTAAGGAATGTAGCTGGTGTAAATGCCAATGTTTTTTTAACTGTGTAGCAGAAAACCAAACAATGGTGAGAAGAAACGTTTTAGCAATGTTGGGGAGACAACTAATACAAAAACACTTGGAACGCCGTGTCCATGAGAAAAGTTAAACAAACGCAAAATAGGCAATATTGCCAAAACAGCTCAACAACCTGTTCAAAAGCGAAAAAGGGAAAGATGTTACATATGCCCTGATTCCCAGAAGAAATAATCAGTTATGTGCAAATTGTGACATCACTATATTGGCAAAAATCCCATGCATACAAAGGTTTTGTGCGATAAGTGCACAAAAGTAAATGTTTTTCATATTATTTTTTGGGTGAAAGTTACAACTGTTAGTTTTTTTGTGCAGTATTATTTTATTTTCCCATTATATAATATTGTTTTGATACTTTTAGATGATACGTTTTTGGTTTTGGTAATGTTGTTTAATTTTTCTTAATAAAAGTTACAAAATCTGCTATACTTTGTGTTTCTTTTTTAATAGGAATATATTAAAAATATATTACTCTAACAACTTTAATCAAAAATACAGGGTCCAAAATGACCCTGCCATACCATAAATGTTACAATTTTCTGCCATACCAGTTAAAGGTTAAGGCGATTGCTGGTACGCTATTCAATCCACAATTTTTTGGTTTTAAGACAAGAAAGGAAACATACCATGTAATTGTGTTTTTTAGCTGGGACAAATACTTAGAACGATAAAGTGATTACACCAAGCTGTTTTATTTAAAATACTTTTATAGTATAGCCCAATATCAAAATAAATTTTAGTAACGTTATGTTGCATAAATAGATAGCCGAGTAGCGGTAAGTAAAAAGTGGGCGGATTACAGTTCCAGGTCTTATTTAATACAATGCAACATTAAAATACTGCATATTTCTTACTGTAGACACAACCCGTCACTGAAATATATTTTGAATTTATAACATAATAGATGCATCATTTCTTAATAAATGACACAGATCCTAGTGTCGCTGAAAATAATCTTAGATTTATAGCTTATAGCCTAGGAGGAATTGGCGCATGAGTACCGAAAACTATTCCACCTCAATTTTTTTATACGATCCTTTTTAAATTGCCCTACTAATGATATACATGCATGTTGCCATTCAAATTCGGTGTATCGATGCGATGTTGTTTCCAAATGCAAGCCTACAGGAGATAACATTTTTCGGTAACTATTTTTTACTTAAATGACATAAATTATACACCATTTTAAAGGTAAGGAAATAATATATGCCTCTGCTATTAGCGGATTTTTGAAATATGAGTCGAGTTAAAAGAAAATAGTATCTAAACATAACAAATTTTAGGGTGACTTTTACTCAAGGAAATATTAAAAACTAAATCCAAATTTAAAAAATTATTACAGCACAAGCCTAGATTTAAGTGTTGGCTTTTATATAGTTTTTGAAAATTATCGATAACTTATACCGTTTTTGAGAAAAACATTATGCCCCGAACCCCAAATTGGATCCAATTTTCGCGGCACGAATGGACTCTTAAAATAAAAATATAGAACATATAAGTGACATAAAAATGTCCACAAAATAGAAAAAAAATCTTAAAGGTAATGGAACCTAAGTCATAAAGTCTATTACAAAACACAGGTAAAATGTTTTCTAGAAATTTTTCTTATAATTATACAGGGTGTTTGAGCAATAGTTTTATAATAATTTGACAGTAAGTGGAAAACCACGTTGCCTAGACGACGTGGAATTTCCGCTGTAATTTTTCCATAATACCACTTCTCTTATGGGAAAATATGTACATAAGTGAAATATTCAAAATATTAAAACCACAGGGTGATATACTTTTTAAAGCAATCAATTTTAGCTTCTTTTTTTTAACACCCTGTATTTCTGAAACGATGCATTTCTTGACCTATGTTTATAGAAACTTATTTTTGCAAGATCCAACTGCTCTCGAAGCTGGTAACACTAAATCTTAAACAACCTGTATAATTCTTAAGAACTAGAAATACATTATTGAAGTTTACAGTTTGTTCACTTAAGTTTTAGGTCATTAAAATTTTTCGAGATGTCTCGTCTCGTCTCGAGCTTGTCTCGAAGGATATTATCTCGTCTCGTCTCGAAATTCGAGACAAAATGCTCTCGAGACGAGACAACATGGCTTCGAGACGAGACGAGATGTCTGGTATCTCGTGTCTCGCGGCAACTCTAAATTTGTCCACATTTTTATTAAACGCCATATTTCTGCGGTAAACGAATTTTACACATGGTTCAAAAATAAAGTTTATTTGATTATAAATGTGTTAATAACAGTGTAATTAAAAAAAATATTGTTCTCGCCTTTCAAAAAATGCCGGAATATTCGCTTGGGCCTACTTGCTTGGGCGACCATGCACTATTTTCTTTGAAGAGTGTTTCGAAAACGGCTAGCCTGACAAGTTTTCAACAAAAATACCTTTTTTATGTTATTTATACTGCGGAATCAGAATATCTATAGAAAACTGCAAAAATATGACGTTTAATAAAAATTAAATCGGGGTCTCCCCTGTCGGCACGCTCCTGATTAAAATAATAATTTAGTAAAAACACTGAGAAGTACCTACTATTAAAAGCATTTCATATGCCAAAACTCAGATGACTATCTGAAACGGTTTCAGAAATATAAAATAAAACCTATATCTCGGTGCCATCTTTCAATCGCCATAGCGACCTTATGACGCATTTGCAGACCTATGTTGATATGAATGAACTTTTCTTCATAATTTAACAAGTAGAATCACTTCTAGAATTATTCAAACGTTATTTCCGGACATCCTGTATAAAAATAAAGAATGAAATATAAAAAATATTTGATTTATATTTCTTATATAATAGTTAATAACACCCTTAATTGAGATTTTTAAAAATTTCATTGTTTATATTTGTTTTTTGATTCTTTATTAGGCGCGCTCACAAGTATGCGTCCCTTACCTTTTTAAGTATCGCCGCCTCTCTAACTCATACGCTGTATCGGCCTCTGTGTATGCTGAATCATTATGTATCATTTATCTTAAAAACTATCAACTTTATTAAAATTGTTAAAGAGAGCAATGTTATTAATAATTAAATTATCTACGATTTGGTTTTATAAGTTTTTTCCTGAAATCAATTTTACAAAAGTTATTAAAGCTTTATTTTACTTGTGAGCGCGCGTAATAAACAATCCAAAAACAGGTATAAACAATGAAATTTTTTCAAATCTCAATTAAGGAGATTATTAACTATTGTATATGGAAAAAAATTTCATATCTTATTCTTTTTTTATATATTTTTACTGGGTCAAAAGTACCCAAATTTGAGATTTTACGAACCTTTAAAAATTCATATCTCCAAAAATATTAACTTTATCGTAAAAAGTCATAGAACCTTTTTTATTTATATTCCAATAAAAAAATATTTAAAAAATTTGTCTGGTTGCAAAATAACAATTCCTTGCAAGTGTTTAAACAATTTCGGTTTAAGCATTATGGCACCAGGATGCCCCATGGCAACATGCATTTTTATCATAAGTAGGGCAATTTAAAGAGGATCGTATAAAAAAATTGATGTGGAATAGTTTTCGGTACTTATGCGCCGGTTTCTCCTAGACCAGTGTTTCCCAAACTTATCTAAAGCGCGACCCCTTTTTGTTAAAAAAATTGTTCACGACCCCCTACTCATCACCCAAACCAAAATAGCGACAAAAATAGCGTGCCTAATTTACAACTGATGGTTTCTCAAATTTTATTTTACTTTACTGTTTAAGTTTAAACTAATGAAGCTGTAAAATGTTTGGTTCCATTTGTAACATCATATTTATGTGAGTTAAGTTTCTCGTCTATGACTGCCATTAAAACAAAAGTGAGAAATCGTCTCGTACTTGAAAACGATATAATTGTGTGTGTCTCAAATACACAGCCTAGATTTGAAAGACTAGTTTCAAAAAAACAGGCGCATGGGTCTCATTAACATTGTAATATTTGACTTTATTTTTTTCTTTTATTTTTAAGGACTTTTTAAGAACTTTTAATATTTAGTTTTTTATGTTTCGTTTGATAATTAATTGTTAATTTTTATTTACGGCTTTATTAAAATAAAAATACATGATTTAACAAAGTAGTGTTTTTGTCTTATTTTGGAAATTTCCGGCGACCCCCCTAGTACCTCATTGCGACCCCCCAGGGAGTCGCGACCCACACTTTGGGAAACACTGTCCTAGACTATTAGAAACTACGAGTATATTACAACAGCAATTAATAATATAACCTAATCCAATTCAGTATTCAATTTCTTTAATATTTTTGACGGAGAAATATAAAAGAAATCAATGATTTAAAAACACTGTAGTTTACATGCAAGCCCACATTAAGAAATTTATAATTTAATTTCATAAAAGTTTGATATTTTACACTATCATTCCGCAAATTTTCCAAGCGCTTAATAACGAATTAAAACATGTCCTTCGGACAACAGACGTTTTAAGTTTCTTTATTTCAAATTTCCGCAGTAAAAATATGTGTGGGCTTGGCATTTATGTACAAAATGAACATTTGCCACAATGAGAGTTATTGCACACAGTATGGATTTTTTACTTCTAGGTAGCTCGCTTTAATTAAATTAGGTACGAGAGATATTTTTACCAAAATTAAAAGACCACTGTAAAGCCATCAAAAAAGAAAAAGAAATTAAACACCAACATTACTTCCCAAGTAATTGTGGTTATCTACGGTTTACTGACACACAATGACATAACGAAAAATTGAAGAAGTCTATAAATTAATCAGAAAAAACAATGCCTTGAAGACATTTTAGCAGAAAATAATCTACTAGGTTCATATAGAATAACAGACACAGGATACAGACAGTTAAAACTACCACAGAATATATAATAACATAACCAAACAACAGCAGAAAATACAATAAAAGGGGATAACTTTGTTGGGGCACGAAATAATTCAGTTAATTGCCTCAAAAACACATTTATGTTCGTTTTCGCTAGAAAAGTCTACCAATACTTAACCCTTACTTATGAGTGAGCAAATTCTTCATAATAAAAAATCATTTAACCTTGTGGGCGTTTCTTTAGAGAATAATCTTAATTATTGGTATAAGAATATTAATATCCAAACCCACAGCAGCTTCAACAAAGCTCGGATTCCTTTTTCGAAGCAGAAAGTATTTCTCCTCTTCTTACATATATACTGTGTATGTATCCCAAATCAGACCCCGCTCGAAATATTGTTTCCATGTCTGGAGAATGGCGTCTCCTACAACTCTTAGCATTCTTGATTCCATTCAAAGAAGAGCCGTTCGCCTTAATAATAACTTTACCCTTAAAAAATCTTTCTTTTCTTGCTCATTGAGTAGTGGAGAACCTAGTTTTGTATAATATACAGGCAGAGCTGTCGCAATTACTTTTAAAAAGTAATTCAATAACAATTACCAATTACTCTTCTAAGTAGTAAATTACGATCACCAGCATTTTTGTTTAAAGTAATTCAATTATCAATTAAAACTAAAAGTAATTGAATGTTTTAGCAATTACTTTACTTAAATTACCACATATATTAAACACAATACACTAAACAAATAAAATATTTATACTAATATGCATTATACGCGCACGTCACACTATTCAAACTGCTTTCTCGGCAAGTTAGACATTAAATGATTCTAAAGTAAAAAATTTCTTTTTATCCTACCCTAAACATCAACCGATTTTTTTACAAAAAAAAGTATAATAACGGTGGCGGTAAGCATTAATTAAAAATACTAAATGGCGCGGAGCCGGCGTTCGCCGGATTTAAAGCGACCCGCCGTGTTTTAAGATGCTCTTTCTGGCTGGCCAAAATTTCAGCAGTTTTTCTATAAAGAAAGGTAGTTGAATTTTTTGTAGTAGTTCAATTATTTATTAGGTAATTTTATTAATTTCTAAGTAAGTCGATTAGTTTATAAGTAATCGAATTACTTTATAAGTAATTGAATTACTTGGGATTCGTGAAAGTCAATTACTAATTAAGATTACATTATCCTATTAACTGATAATCCAAATACAATTACCTTTTCCGGAGAGTAATTGAATTAAAGTAATCCAATTACTGAGAAGTAATTAAATACGATTTTTCAATTATTTTAATTCAATTACCGACAGCTCTGTATAAAGTAAATTTCATTTAAAAAAATGAGGTTAGGTCCAGTTTTTTTTTACCTGACCCCGTATACTTATTCAGAAAATGACATATTATTCAAAGGACGCCGGCTGTATCTCAGAAAATGTTTATCGCAGAGCATTGGGGAAAAATATTTTTAGTAAAAGTGGTCAAGAGAAATAGCTGGAAATTATTTTCAAGTCTCTGAAATGGCCGCTAGGGGGCGTAACTGCAATCTTGAATCTAAAAAAAGTGATGTTTCTGTGAATTTTGCTCTATTAACCTAACAAAGAATACCTGATTTTTAAAGTCGAGGATAATTTGAACCTTTTTTGTTTGACAATTTTTGCTGTATCTCTAAAAATAAAGTGGTGGAGGGTATTTAAAGGTTTTCGTAAAAAAACTCTGTATCTTCGAAACGGCTAAGCCGATTTTAACAAACTTGGGCTAGTAAAAAAGAGCTATTCTTGGGCTATAAACGTTATATTATTTGAAGTTTTGTTAGTTTCACATGTCGCCGCTAGAGGGCTTTTTTCGATATTCCGACAGAAATAGTTAATTTTCTTAAAAAAATTAAATGCATTGGTATGTTTTTTTTTATAAAAAAGTAGCTATATGATGCTTAAACAAGTTCGCGAAAACCATATCTCGATATCTTGTTTCTTACCTAAGATTTGGGCCAAAGAAAATTTTATACGTCAATATTTCAAAAACTAAAAAAGCTCCAAGAAACCTTATATGACATAAATAATGTATAATTATATACGGAACCTTTAATTTAGGTTATATAATCTTTTCGCCTAAATGCAATACTACGAAATATAATCAATAAATCGAATGTTCAGGATTTTTTTAAGGTATACCCCTGGAATTCGATTTTTTTATTTTAACTTGTAAAGTATTGCATTTAGACGGAAAGATTATATAACCCAAATTAAAGGTTTTGTAAAAATACATAATTAATGTCCCACAAAATTTCTTGTAGGTTATAATATCGATATAGGGTTTTCGCGAGCTTGTTTAGACATTCTTTAGCTACTTTTTTAGGAAACAAAAATATACCAATGCATTTAATTTTGTTGAAAAATTAACCATTTCTGTCAGGAATATCGAAAAAAGCCCTCTAGCGGCTACATGTGAAACTAGCAAAACTTCAAATATTATAACATTTATAGCCCAAAAAAACTCTTGTAAACTAGTCCAAGCTTTTAAAATCGGCTTAGCCGTTTTGAAGATACAAAGTGTTTTTTACGGAAACCTTTAAATACCCCCCACCACTTTATTTTTAGAGATACAGCAAAAATTGTCAAACAGAAAAGGTTCAAATTATCCTCGACTTTAAAAATTAGATATTTTTTTGTTAGGTTAATATGGCAAAATTCACAGAAACATACTTTTTTAGATTCAAGATTGCAGTTACGCCGCCTAGCGGCCATTCCAGAAACTTGAAAATAATTTCCAGCTATTACTTTTGACCACTTTTACTTAAAATATTTTTCCCCAACGCTGTGCGATAAACATTTTCTGAGATACAGCCGGCGTCCTTTCTTATTTGGACACCCGGTACAAATCATTTTTCTGTTTTTTTTTTAACAAGGAAAATATAGGGTCATTTTAAAATTGACCTCATACTCCCTAAGCGAGCGAAAATTTTCAAGTTTTAATTATACCATTTTAAGTTTGACCCAAAAAGAGTGCTTGACGCCTATATTACTTTTTGATAGCACTAACACATACGTAGATACCCTATAAAAGTCTTAAAAATGGGATACCCTGTACTTGGAAAAGCGCTTCTTTTAATATATCAAAATTGTCAATCATCCTACTAGTTACCAAGATACAAGCTGTTAAAGTTGACAGTCGTTTACGCCAAATCTATAAATAATAGAAAATATTAACTTTTTTTGCACATGGCCTATTTTTATTTATATTTATTATGCTAGAATGATTTGATAATAAAAAAATATGTTTTTTTTCATTTGTTTAAACAATTGTCCTCGGCAATTGTTCATAGCTTTAAACAATTGATAAGGGCGTCCAAATAATCCGATTATCATTAAAAAAAACGATTAAAAGCTTAAGAGCTCAAATATATAAGAAAAAAAAACAAATGTTTAAGTCTAATATTCTGAACTCCGCCCAATTTGCAAAATTGTCCATTTTTCAAACGAAATTAGATTGTTAAAATATTGTGCCAGAACTATAGAGCGGATTTTAATGAAATTGGGCATGATGTTTCACCATAGCATACAGTTTTTTTTCGGCCGAATATGGAAGTCCTTAGAGAAATATAAGGATTAAAAAATGTATGCAAAAAACTACATTATTTGTCCGGTCTTTTGTTTATTGCTATTTTGCAAGAAGCGTAATACATTTTGCAATTTCTAACCAATTCTTTTTTGTAGGAAATTTAATCACGAACGCTTCTGTTTCTACAGTTTTTTCTACGACCAGCACTTAAACCTTTTGAGCAATTTAAATAGAAGAAATTCATTTTTTCGATTTTTTTCACATTTTGTCTATTTAACAAAAGTAACGGGGAATCCGAATCACATAAAGCTTGTAGCTTGCTCCAAATAAATATTCGTGTCATATTTTAATTTTATAAGCAACGTTTAATGCAATGTTTGATTTGAAATACCAATTCAATATAAATAAAGCATTTATTCTTAATTGTTATTGTAAAACGTATTCAAAATTATGTGCGAACCCTGTACAATCATTATTTCGCAAAGTTATAAAGTTGTTTACTTCCAGGTAAGATTGCTTTTTCTACTCTTTCGCTTGTTAACGCTTGATTAGTTTTATTATTTCACTTTGTGTATTGTTCTCGTTTTCACCATAGTGGATGACTTAAGAGAGGTATCGATAAAAGTCCGGATTTATCCGGTGCAAACTCAAACTGACGGGCGTAAACAATGTTTTAGCGACTATTGGATCGTTATACCTTAGTTTTAGCTCTGTTGAATAAATATTAATAATTCAACCGGACCAGTGACGCGTCTATGATTTTCAAAATTTTTTATGCAACAAGTGAGAAAATTTGCGAAAAATTCTTTTTGGGTGCCACTATTTGTATTTAATGTTATCGTCAAATCCACAATTTTGCAAAATTATCTCTGCTTCTCCAAAAATCATAGCCAGTTGAAATTTTTTCACTCAATAATTTTCTAATGCAAATATTTCAGATGCCTTAAATTAAAAAAAGCAGATATTTTGCAAAATTTGGGATCCGAACAACAAAATTTGATTTAATTCACGAAATAAATCCAATTAGAGGATTTGCTTTTAAAAGTCCGATTTTTCCCTAGAGGAAAGGCGCCCGAAAAAATTAACTTTTTTTCACAATTTTCAATTTTTTTTAACAAAATGTTTTTCTTGAAGCAAATAGCGTCTGGTATACACTCAGCGGCACAATTCCTTTTATTAGCTTGTAATTTTAAAACTGATAGAAAATGTAAAAAACAAGGTTATTTGTCAATATTAGATCATTATATAAAAAACACATTCCCTTCAAATTAAAATTAATTTAATAACATCAAAATTATCAAAATTATGTATTCGGTTGTAAAAGAAAATAAAACTAATAATACAAAATAATACAGAAGAGGAAAAATACATTTTTTGCTACTTTAGTAGCGTGCATTACCTCCCCTTGCTCTTTTACATTGTTCTACCCTGCGATTCACACTATTGATGAGGTTGTTAATGACTTCTTGGGGGATATTTACCCACTTTTCTAAAATGGTTGGTTGGCTCTAGTGGAATATTTCGGCTATTTAACCTTCTGGAAATGTAGCTCAGACATGCTCTATTGGAATCATGTCTGGAGAATTCGGCGGCCAATGCATTCGCACGATTTCTTCTTCCTCTAGCGCATTTTGCCCTCATATATCCACTTCTGGGTAATTCGTGAACATGGCCATGCTCAACATATCGGGCAATCACTCTTGACACTGTACTTTAAATGAATCCCAACTCTCTAGCGATACGCCACTGACTCCAACCCTGTTCATGGAGGGTTACAATTCTCATACGGTCTGATACGGTCTCTCAGAAAGACTTACCGGGATATTTATCGACTCAAGAAATTTCAAAGTAAAACTCAAATAGTACCGATTTCATTTTGGTATAGTATTCAGCCAGATATAAATTCCAGTTTGTGATAAGGTTTTTGTTCACTACTTTTGCGTTTTTTCTTGTACTCATTGTCTGTTTTAAACAATAACCTATAGTTAGATCCTGTAAAATATTTATTTTATAAAAATATCTGCTAATGCACTAACTATGCCGCTGACTGTATATTTAAAGTGGGTCCCATGTGTCACTCTTTAGATAAAAATTTGAAAATCCTATAGCCGCCACAGGGCCGGACATCAGGTTTATTTTCTGCATTAGGGATATTCGCTGCCTGAGCAGGGTAATCTAACGAAGACTAGATTGGTTAGAAATCGAAAAAATGCATTTCGCTTGTTGCAAAATAGCAGTTAACCTAAAAGGCAAAACTTGTAGCTTTTTGCATGATTTTTCGACTTTTTAAATTTTCCTAGGATCCTTATTTTCCACCAGAATTTAGTTTAAATCGGTTAGATAGTTTTTGCATAATAATTTTGTAAAATAATACCATTTAAAACAATTTTGCATATTAGGTAGAGTTAGAGTCCAAAGTATGGGACTTGGACATTTGATTTTTTCCACAGATAATAGAGATCTTAACCTTTCAAACGTTTTTTTCAATAATGAAAATCGGACCATTTATTCTTAATTATATTTTATTAAAATTGTTTCTTAAAAAATTTCAGATATATTTAATGTGTTTATCTGTAAACCCATAACTGAGATATTTTAAACAGTTTGACGGTTATTTTTTAATATTTTTCATTTTTTTTAAACCTAAACTATTTATTTTTTCGAAGTATGTTCATAAAATTGTTTTTATTTCAAAAGTTAGGCAAAGGGATTTAACATAGGAAGTTTTACACAGTGAAAGGACACCCTTTAAGTTTGAAAGGCTTGAACATCCACTTAACTCGCCAGACCTAACACCCTGAAAATACAAAATTTGCTATTTAATTAAAAAAAAAACATTAAATCTCTGAATTATTCAGTGCATGTTTTGGTTATGGATTTTTTTTTAGTACACCTAATATAATAAACTTGTGGTAAGCAAAGATTTAATTGTGTAAATATAGACTGTGAGTAACAAATGCAGTTTCCGTTTTTAAAAACTGGCCTTCGACATGTTAATGACATCATAAACTCATAATATAAATAATTATTTATGTATGCGAATCATAATTATCACAATAAATTTAAACCATTTTTGAAGATAATCCTATTTGCAAATCGTAACATGTATTTTTGGCAGAGCTAACATGTCTAGTAAACATTTTAAACAGATTAATGTGAACCCAGCTAGAGCAAAAAAGAAACGATGGCCTGATCCTAACTGTTCAGATACCGGATTATTCCGGATTATTACCCATCGACAGAACGCCTAAAAATGTAAGAAATGAGTATTAGGTATGGCAGGTATGGGAAATAATATATAAGGTGAAGCGCTGTAGAAAACAGAAACATAAATATCTCGATGGAAAGTCCTGTTTCTGCTTTTTACTGTTACCGCTCGGGTTTTAGTACAACAGAACTGCTTATCACAAAATACTTTTTTCGACAACCATCTAATTATGGTGTTTTTCATAACAAATTTTTCTCAACAAAAAATCGTACCTTTTAAATTTTTTTCACCCATTTTCAAACTCCATTTTTTTTAAAAATTCCTTTTTTAAAATCTAAAACGAAGTTTAAAACCGCGTTTCTCCTATTTAAGCTGTAGATTTGTTTTAGTAAGATTAATATCACCTGATGAAAGGGGATAATGAGTCTGAAAAAAAAAAAAAAAATGATGTCCCATTTTATGGTAATTTTTTTGTCGTTATACATGAATTGTTACCAAGGTCATATAAAATCTCAGATTTTTTCCCGTTTTAAATTTTAACCCCCGGCTTGAAATTTTTTTTTAAAATCAAATTTTGGAAAATTAATTTTTTAAAAACATAACTGAAAATGGATTTCAACGAGGTTTAATTGAAAGGCTCAAGTTTTTTATTCCAAAATTTTGATAGGTTTAATTTTATGAGATATTAAAAAACAAAAACTGGATTTAAAATTAAATAAGGTAAATTTGAAAAAAGGGGGAAATTATTTTTGTTTTTAAAAAGGCCCTTTGTTGGTTTGGTCAAACTTATTGTTGGGTTTTATTATGGAACAAATGGTAGGTTAAAACGCTTGTTTTAAAATTTTTAAATAAATTGGGGTATTTGGTTTTTCCGATGATTTGGGGTGACAAAGTGTTTTTAATTTAAGGTTTATATGAAACATTAGGGGTTTAGAACGGCCTTTTTAAAGGGCCCCTTTTGAAGACAAAAATTTTTTTGACTTACAAACTGTTTTTGACAATGACATTATTCCATCGTTGCTATAAAAACGTATCGCTGCTATAGATAAATTAATGTATCAAGTAAACTTTTTTTTTTTTTTTTGTAGAGGTAATTTGACTTTTTTTAAAAAGGCAAAATAAGCTAAAATCAACTAAAAAAATAGTGCGGTAAGGTTTTGACGGAATTTTTAAAAAAAGTTTCAAGCCAACAAAACAAAAATTTTCCAAAAAAGGCCGCTGTAACTAAGTTGCGGTAATTATGGATACCATAATAAATTTGAAAGTACTTTGTTGATCACTTTATATCTGGTGTACAACACCAAAATCCTAATTTATGTTTAAAAATGTTTAAAACTTTAAGACATTGTTGGAATTCCTACCATTCAGATCTAATGCCATAATAACGACGCATTTTTGCTGAATAAGTTTACAGACACTTAAACAGCATAAATTGATTTACGGTAGAATTCGTTTCGAGATATTACCTAAACTTCAACTTGGCCTTTTTTAAAAAAAAAACACACACATATGGTCCCTTTGGCGTTCAATAATTTACCCTATATTTATGATTTTAAATCGCTACTTTTTTTGGGTTTTTTTTGGCTCCTATACCATAAAATTATAACCTATCGAAAAGTGCTTGGGGCATAAACAATCTACAAAAAAATGAGCTTTCCGAATATGAAACACTCGTTGAAATCCGTCAATCCTTTTCCCCGTTATAGTTTTTTTAAAAAATTGAAACCCCAAAAATTTTACGTTTAGAAGTGTATGGGAAGCCAGAGGTCCTCAATTAAAAAAATGGCATAAACTTAGAGATATTGATATGCCCCGTTAACAACCCATATTATAACGCCAAAAAAAAATTTCCACTGAAATGGGACACCAATTTTTTATTTTTTTTTGCAGCACTCTATTGATCACCCTGTATTTCATGATAATATTCATCTTTCTAAAACGCGGGTTTAAACTTCGTTTTAGATATTCAAAAAAAGTTAATTTCTAAAAAAGTTACAGCAGTTTGAAAATGGATCTAAAAAATTAAATGGTACGATCTTTTTGTTGAGCAGTTTATTTTTCTAGTATTTGGTACGTTATGAGACTCATAACACAACTAGTATTTGTTATAATGAAAAACAAGTAAAAATATCTGCAAATATATTAAAATATATTAATTTTTGATACAAATTCCTATTACCAATTTTTATAAATATTAATAACTCAGTTTTTATTTTTTTTTAAAACAAGCCCTGTTGCTAATTATGGTGATGATGATAATGGTGAAGGTCTAACTGTAACAGATTAGACTGTTGACCGGTTTGACTCGCACTTGGGCTGGCATACTGATTACTTTTTCATTACATCGATTTTTCCCCTTCTTAACACCACACCATGTCAAAAAGCGGTTGTATATTTTCTCATATTTGAATCACGACGTTTCCGGAAATAATGACTCTGTGACACGTACTGCGACAACTTCTACGTGTGAAGGGAGACTTGCTCATCATAATTTTCAAATAGATTTTTCTGTGCGAAAAGTACTCGCGTTTAGTTGACAGGACGAACTGACTTCAGAAAAAAAACAAATGCCTACTTGGTAAACCAACGTCCGTTACCATGTTAGGGTAAAAATTTCCCACAGTTAGAACTTATTTTTTTGGTGTAGATAAAACATTGTCCATTACACGTGCGTTTAAACATGACTACAACACTCGTGTAATTATAACGACGCGGTCTACGACCACGTGATTCTGATCTTTCACACTCGTTGTAGTAATCATGTCTATAAACGCAATTGTAATGTAAATAATTATTTAATGCCCTATATCCTACCTCGTTACGTCATTGTGTACACGTAAACGTAAAAAAATGCCACCGCCATCGCCATCTTGATGATTTTTGAATTCTACTAACGAATTAGTTCGTACAATTATGAAATTAAGAAGGCGGTTTAAAAAATGCCATTCCAAACATATTAGGGAGGTTTTAGGCCACAACTTGAGCATCAGACGTTATATCCCTTTATCAGCTAATAAAATAAATACACTACGCTAACGCATTCCAAAAATTAGTTTTTAAACCATATCGACGAAGGAAAGAATCCACGGTTATTAATGTGACAGATGAAAGAATTACATCATCGAAATCTCCAAATCTTAGCCTCTTTCTTAGTCTATTCATTTTAAAAACAGGAATTACTGCTCAAAACCACAGCTCAACTTTTCAAAACACAATTTACAAAAAAAGTTAGGTTTTAGGTGAGTTCCACAAAGCTAGAATATTATTCTCCTTCCTTAAATTTGTAATGGGACGTTGCCATAGCATTTAATTGTGTGAGATATTTTACTTTTACTTAAGGAAAAAATATAAATATAGTAAAAAAAATATATAGTTAAAACTCATGATTTGACATGATTTTATTACAAAACTTAAGTGTTTTATGATAAAACTTGTTTATTACTGTTTACAGGCGGCAACAGTGTAGAAGCAATAACACAACGCAAACAACGTAACTTTAACTTTAATAAGGTTGATCAATGTCAGTTAATAAGGTTGTCGCTTATTTCAGTGCTACTGCGCATGCTTTGTATAACGGATAAGGTGTATTGCTGTTCAAATAGGTGGGTTAAAATCTCCCTATTATTCTGCATTTAGAATTTTTTTGACTCAAATATATTGTATTGACTGTTATGTGCTGAATTCAAATATGAGCTCGGTTTAAACCCCACCCGTAAGTTTCCAAGGAAGAAAAGAATATAAAATTTAAGAAACTTAAATCCATAAGCAATCCTAGTGAATTTTCAAAGATATTAAAAAATACGTTGAACTAACTTTGTAGGTGTTTCCTCTTCTTACGGGTGCGAGATAACCCTAAATTGTTAAATGGAAAGATATGATTTTCATATCACTTCCGTTTCGACTTTCATTAAGCGAAGTCAAACGACTTTTTCGTGGAAAGCGACCGCAGTGGCGCGAAAACCGTGTTTTTGCTCGTTAAAACCGAAGGAGAATTCGTCGCCAATTATACGGGTCCTTCTTCTGGGGCTCAGCGCTATAAGCGGTTGAGGTCTAGAATTTCTGTCGTTTTTACGTTAGTGCCGTGCACGAGGTGTCTTTCTAATGGCGGAGAATTTGTTGTGCGCGCGGCGTGAGACGTCAGACTGACAGCAAACTGGTTATACGCAATACCAGTAGCCGTGCTTGGTCGGATTACTGAAATTGAAAATTTTAAGTTTTGGAAAAGTTCTGAATTTCTGGGGGTTACAGAACCCGACTATTTAGAAGTTCCACCTTCAAAGCCTGGGAAAACTCGTGAACTTGGAAAGGGGAGAGCTGGCATATTAAATCCAGATGATCAGAAGCCAAGAATCAAGCAATCAATGATTTTCATATCAGATTAGTAATCTCCGGAAATAACTACGTTATGATCAAACATATTTTAGTGTAAATGTCTATGTTAATTTCTTATTTATTAAATATATCAAAGCAATACTAATATTTCTGACACGTGCGTATAAATTTAGGCGATTGCCGCCCCAGGCGGCCGCTCGCGGCCTCTTAAATCTGGTTTGAGCAATCTCATTGGTCCGACCACGGCTGCCGCGCTAAATAGATTTGCACCTTAAGATAAATAAAATAAAATGGATATATTTTTAACCATAGTAACGTGCATGTTAATTTGTCATAAGTCCGCATAATTTGCATTATTTTTTTTTAATGAATAAATTTGACTACCAACTACATATGCTAATTAAAGAATGTAAAAAAATTTACGGCAATACATCAGAACTATGGTCTGGAAAATCCCACATGACATTTAACAGGCTAGAAACTAAAAATCTTCAAATTGGCAAACTTTTATTTAAAAATCGTAACTAAAAAAGACCAAAATAAACAAAAATGTTGTGGTAGAAGTTTGGGAATAGTGATTGTCAACCCCAAAGCTGTTCCAGAGCTTTAGATAGAGATGTTAGGATAAATAAGATTACCGTTCTCAGAATATCGCAATTTCAAGTTTCATCCCTACCTTGTTACCCTATATCAAGAATTTATGGGCAAGATCTTTAGAAAAATTGGGATTTTTGTAGGTGGTTTCGACGATTGATTCACTGGAGAGCACGTTTTTTCTGACAAAACGAGTTTAAAGTCATGTTCAGCGATACTGCTTTTTTCTAGGAAGCGCATACCAAGAATAATATCAAATATTCCCTGCAGAGGAAAATGATTCCAGTACGATGAAGCCCCACCACATTACTATTGAGATGCACGCCAATATTCCTAATGATACTTTTCGTAATGTATGGATTGAACGAGGCGGATCAGTAAACTGGTCTGCGCGATCGGCAGATATGATTCCCCTTGACATTTTTCTGTGGGGATTTAACAAAAAAAAAAAAAATCGGTACCACTCCAACCAAATTTGAGGACATGAAGCAAATAGTATTTGAGCAGTTTTATGAATTACTCGAGATATGCTATTAAGACTTCAAAGTTTATTTTTGAAGATAGAAAAAAAAATATTTTATATAAAAATTGTATTTTTTTCCATATTATCTTTTTAAATTATCAGTAAAAAAATATCGCAATAAAAATAATAGAAAAATACATATAAGCAACGTAAACTTTTTTGTATGGAACACTCTGTATATTATGCGTTACAACGAAATATTTTTTTTATTTCAAATATATAGAATAATAAATAGATTTTTTATAAAAATATATTTTTTTCATATTATCTTTTTAAATTATCAGTAAAAAAATATCGCAATAAAAAAATGGAAACATATAAGCAACATCAACTTTTTTAAATGAAACATCCTGTATATTATGAGTTACAACATAAGATCTTTTTTTTCTGATTTCAAATATATATACATTGATGATATTTGGGTAAACCATTTTTGAGATATTTTAGCATAAATTATAAACAAATTGCAAAAAAGTTTTATATTAGTATCAAGAAAGCCATGGAAACAATAAAATTTTTATGTTGCTGAATTTGATGGACCAATTATGTTTATTTTTACGATTAAACATGCCTGCTATACTGAAGGAAGACTCGTCAGTTAATATATTATTTAAAAACTCTAGATCCTGCAGCATAAACCTAGCTATTTCCAATGCATACTTAGGTCAGTCCTGCATGTTTTAATCAAAAAAATTCTGACCGGACATAAATCTATAAGGATGAAATTTATAAAATTTTAAGGTTGAATAAATTTTATAATCTGTTCTATTAAGTTCAGATGCCGCATCCGAGATTAATATTTTAGGATTTTCTAAAATTATTAAAAGTAGGTAGTGGTAGTCTAATAGAAAAAGTATAATAATTATCCTGGCAAAAACGAGAATATCCAAATTTTCATTTTTATTTCGTGCTACAGTCCTTTTCTTTATTTTGAAGTTTTTTCGTTCACCAAACTTTTTTACTATGTATTTAATAGTGTCTATAGATAATACTCGTTGTTAAGGATATAATAAGTGATATTCCCTTTGCACTATCGTTATATTATTATTGTTGGCATAAAAAAAGCACAATAGCGATTTTTTGTTATAGTTAAAATAATAAACTTTAATTTTTTTACAATATGGAGACGTCAAATTTAATATATTTATTTTTATTATTTTATAAAAAATTTATTCTTCCAGGGCTTTCTTGATACTAATATAAAACTTGTTTGCAATTTATTTATAATTTAAGCTAAACTATCTCAAAAATGGTTCACCCAAATATCATCAATGTATGTATATTTGAAATCAGAAAAAAAAAGATCTTATGTTGTAACTCATAATATACAGGATGTTTTATTTAAAAAAGTTGATGTTGCTTATATGTTTTCATTTTTTTATTGCGATATTTTTTTACTGATAATTTAAAAAGATAATACGAAAAAAAAAATACAATTTTTATAAAAAAAATCTATCTTCAAAAATAAAGGCTCCAGATGCCACGTAAATATAATCAAAGACCATGTACATTTTAATTGGTACCAAACCATTTATAAAAAAAATCCTAGCAGATGCAGACCGTCGTGATATCATTTTTAATATTTTTTTATGTTATACCCTGACTTGAACTTTGTTAAATTAAATACCGCACTAAAAGCCTCTTGAATATATGCTTCCAGCGTTTATTTTTACTTCATCGATAACTCCTCGATTTAAAACTCATTTGAATAGTCATGCAAAACATTTATGGAAATTGAACGATTTAAGCATACTAATAACGAACTTAGTAATACACACTTGAAACGCTGGTGAGTTTTGTAAATTAAAAAAAAAAGAATAGTGCCAGGAGAAAAAAATTGCGTGCTTATAGAGATGTATGAAACTCTCTTAACACTACTTTTATGCATTTTATTTTTTATTGTATGTAATAATGAAATGTTAACTATGTTAAAAAAAGAGGGATAAAAGGAACTACAACGTTAAAGGGGTTTTATTGTTTTAAATGTTCAATTGATCCCAAAATATGAAAAAAACCGGGAAGTGAATTTGTCCACTTTTCAGTTTTTTTAATTTTAAACTTAAATTCTTTGCAGTTTTTGTATCTAGACGTTAACAAAAAGTTGTATAAAATTAAATTTTCTAGGAAGTCACCTTTTACAGAAAAAAATTGTTTTTAACAAAAACGTATTTAAGAAATGAAGCAAAAAAATCGAAAAAATCCAATTTTTTTATTTTTCAAATTTTGTCTTATAACTTTTATCCACGTGAATAGATACAGGTATTTCTGTTCAGCAAAAAAAGCTTTTATTATGTTCTTTAAAACGGTTTTTGGTAAAAGTCATTAGGATTTCTGGTAACCGAGATATGATTTTTCAAAGTTGGCTACTCTTATTGTTTTTTTTAATGCTTTTCTTTATACATATAATATAATATGAAAAAGAAAGCTTATTTTATGACTTATAATATGGTGCCTGGTTAAAGTATTAAGAAGTAATAATAACCGAGATATGACATTTCAAAATTGGCTACTCTCAACAGAACCTGTAAATAAACCAAAGGATGTAGAGAAAACTATGGTTGCAGGAAGTTGTATAAGCGTCAACTGTGAAAACGCCGAAATCAAAAGATGTTTAAGAAGATGCTGACGAAGAATTTAATACTAATATTAATTTTTTTTTTAGATAAATTTAATATTTTAATATGTAAATATAAAAAGTTCAGTCAGCAAAACAAATATTTAGTAAAAAGTTTTACTAGGAAGAATAATTTAATTTACCTGCCTAAGTTTTTCATAATATAATGATATCATAATATTATTTAAAAAAATTGTTTGTTTTATCTAAAAAATACTTGATATATATAATATAATTTCGTTTTTTTGAATAAATTTTTGTCAGAAAAATTGTTTGGGCTTTAAAAGGACACATTACCTTTCTAAAGTACATAATTAATACCCTATTATATAAGCCAGTTTGAACTATTTATACAGGATGAATTTCCAATAGCTTAGAATGTGATTTGAACAGATTTGAAAAGTGCATATCTCGGCTATGGGTTTAACATCGATATTTTCGGAAGACGAGCGAAAGCCACAAGTGGTTCTTAAGAACAAATAAAGTGGTCCGCGACAATAAAAAACGGGCAATCTAAAGATTTAACTAAAACAATAACCATTATTTGTATAAAGAGTATTTCTTTATGACATGACAAATAGATTCTTTATTATTCTAGTACTTTCATATGTATATGTAAGTTTTAGGAAGCAATCTAATGGTGCTACTTCTTACAGTGTGGAACAAAAATAATGTATGTAACTTTTAACAATTGCTAAGTTAACAACGGTTTAGAATGTTTAACAAAATGTCAGATTTTAACAGGTTGCCTACTAAAATCATTGAATAACACTGACAATGACGTTTTGTTTAACATTCTAAACCGTTGTTAACTTTTAACAATATCTAAATTTAACAACGCGATCATCACTCGGCCGTTAGTGTTTCTATGTCGTGAACGGTTTCGGAGATATCAAGCTTTGTCGGACCATTGAGTCACCATCTCATTATTTTTGAAACACGTTATTAAATTTACTCGTTATCGTTCATAGAGAACTAAAAGAACCAGTGATCGATTTAATTATTATTTTATTAAAGAATCCCTTACTCATTAAATAATCGCCTTTTTTGCCAGTTTTCGACACATTTTTGTCATGTCTGTATGAAATTCCTCTGTATATTAAATATGAAAATTGAATATTATAATATTAAAAAAAAGTCGCAGAAGTGCAAGAGTCTTGCAGATCGGTCTTAATCTTGCGTAGTCTTGCACACCCCGGTCTTGGTCTTGGTCTTGCAAGCGAAAAGGCGTCTTGGTCCTGCTGCAAGACCAAGACCGGTCTCGCTCATCACTACTGGTAACTTACTTGAGATAAAAAATGTCGACGATGATCGACCCTATCGATAAATTTAATTAAATTAAGCCTTAGTTTAAACAATTCTATTTTAAACTTGATCAGTTTTTTTATCTCGGGACAGTCCACAAAGGTTAAAAGTCTAAGTACTTACTTAGCGTGAGTGTCTTAAATGAAGAAATGAGTAGTTAATTGACATGTGACTTAAAGATTTGGAGATTTGGGAAAGAAGTTCGTTGTCTGTTCAGTTGGACTGTGATGGGACGCATGAAAGTGGCAGTTCGTGTTACTCTATTGAGAGCAGTAATATCTGCTAATTCCTCGAAGCAGAAGCCAAGAAAATACCTATAAAAAACGACAAATTCCTTACATCTCGTCCCTTAACAAGAGAAAAAAAAGGTTTCTTGTTTGAATGAGTTCATTAATAAGGGATATGGCCTTTCTTTGGATCATATCAAGAATGTTAAGAGTTGTGGGAGACGCCATTTCCCAGAGATAAAAGCAACATTTTAGACTGGATCTGATTTGAGATACACACAATATATATAGATTAGAAGAGGAAAACACTTTCTGGCCAAAAAGAGCAATTCAAGCGCCAAAAACAAGTGTACGTGGAAGACCGTAGCATGCCAGATCTTGTCAAAAGCCTTAATATATCAAGAGCAATTATTTGGGATTTGGCCAGAAACTCAAGTGACTTATTTCAGTTGTGTGAAAAAAATGAAAAAAGATCTGCTGTGATCTGCTTAGGAACATAGGTTTCAATGCCCAATGCCTATTTATGATGGGTTTATTTATGTTAAAATGGCAAACTTTACAGAACTGCCGAAAATAAAAGGAAACATTTTGTCAATCATCATAAGTAATGTTTTTGTTGAACGCGTTTTTTCTTTAATGGGAAATTTTTAAACTCAGGAGTAAAACTGCTTATAAATTGATATGGTGAAATTGTAGTTAAAATATTAATTATAAAAGGGTTTGCCAAGAATTTTTAATTGTTTTAAATACTCTGAGCAAAAAAGCTACTTGCTCTTCTACCAACAAAAAATAAAGTTTTAAAAATTAAGCTGGCCGCAGAAATGTTTGAGTGGATAAATTTAATGAAGAAAACCCATCTAATGTCAATAAACAATACATACGAGTAACTAAAAAGTAAATGTTTTATTGTAACAAAAAAATGGTGATGATTCAAAAATCACTAGATCTGCCCTCCTAATAATTTAAATTACCTACTTTTATCAATAAGCTTACTGGCAAAGAACCAAATCAACTAGATAATGACGAATGAAAATTAAAAACTAACACTTTTAATAAAAAGGCAATTCCTGCTCTGAAAATGAATTTTTCGACCTGGAGGAAAATTATTTTAAAAGGGAATATGGCTGTGGAACAAATGTTGATTAATAAAAATATTTTTCAAATTGTAAATTTATGTCTTCATTGTTAGGTCAAGAATTTTTCGGATCATCCGCGGACCTATGGCGGTTTTAAAGGTATCACTCTGTTGACATTTTTTGTTGAAGTGCCGATTGACGGCAAACTCAATGAAACAATATTGATTTATATTTAATAAATTACGTGCAGTCGAACGTTATCAAGACAATGATGATAAAAATTGCGCAACTAAAAACAAAAACAGTTTACATCTGCTTAATATCAGCTAAAACCAGCTAAAACCAAGTGTTTTGTTCTTGACCCACAAAATACTCGGAATACTTAAGAAAAATAAATCATCCTTGATATTTATTTAGGAAAGGTATACGTATGTATGTAAGGGTTAAATGTTTTTAATGGTCCTGTCTTGAAGTGCCCACAGTCAGTCCACGGCCTAACAAAACTCGCCATACAAACAACAATAGGCAAACGTTCCCAAAAAATCTAAATCGCTAACACGGGTCATCTGGTCAAAGACACGCAAAGGCAATGATAGGCAACCCTTCTAAGAAACTAACAGCTGAGATTCTTTTCTAGGGTGCATTTAGATAAAACAAGTAAAACAGGCGACCATTGTCATCTGGTCCATAAGGGCGAAAGGGCTGTAGCCTCCCGAGACAAAATGTAAATAACCAATAAATCAAAAATAATATTTTGTATGAAATCTATCAATCCAAAAAATTAAAAAATATCTTAGATTTAATTTAATTAATTTGTTTTACGTGGCCACAATTATTTTTGCCCTGACCGCCCCCCTGAACCTACAACCTCCGCATCGAATTCCCCACCGGCGAGCTATTTTATACGGGATTTAACACGCGAAAGAGCGATAATTTTTTTTTGCCTTCGGCAGTATGATTTGATTTATTGCATGGAGTATCTTTCATTCATTGCTACCTCGCTTCTGCGAGAAGTAGTGGCAAATAATGTACAGAATTTTTTTAACGGTGTGTTTTTTCGACTTTTACTTACTGACAAAGTATATATAAAATTTCTTGGTACCCCTATTCCAGATCTGAAGCTTAGTCAGGCCGGAAAATCTATAAAAGGCGATTGGTAAACAAGGCATTTAAAGAAAGACGTTTACAAGAAAAGTAAAGGGTTATGTGGGTGTAACACAATAAACGTCGTGTTATGTTTTCCGTGTTCATTCTTTTATTCAGACAAGGCTGAAAAAATAGATTGTCGTAGCACACCTATTTTTATTTCTATACATAAAATTGAACATAGAAAATGCTTATGAATATAAAAAACACCAGAAACATGTATTTTCCGATGTTCTATTTAGCAAATAAAGTCAAACAAAATAGCCCCCCATATACTAAGGCATGAGCCGCCATTGCTAGCGACTGTCATCTAAGGAAACACTAGCAGAAAATGGGCATACCCAATGGTCCCACCACATACAGGGAGGCGGAGCAAACAGTTTGACACATATTACATAACTTCAATCAAGTCAAGTGACATACAAAAGAGACATACTCTTTAAAAATATATAGAGTGGAAACACTCTTTCGCAATCCTTGGCAGAAGTCTACTAATTAGGGGAAGCGAACAAAAATGAGCATGCAAACAACCTTGCCCACACCAACCAACCAATAAGCACCAACTGACGGTGCATTTAAGAGATAATATCGGGGACGTATAAAAATATAAACCCTTTTATTTATATGAATAATGGAGGCCACAAAAGTAAGTTTGTGTACCAAATACCTACTTTAGGGCTCGACAGAAGATTTCGGAAGAGTGGTACCAAATAGCTGCCAGTAAACCTTTATAGAAATCATTCACACACTTTCGCAGGACACGTAGCCGTAAAGCGATAGCCACGCGTGGAACTTTTATAACGCATTAACGGCCATTTGGGCCACTGCATTATTTTATATTAGGTGACGTAATAAATGAATTTTACAGACAGGTTTATTATTAAATTCAAATCAGAGCTATTGATAGATCTCGATATGCAACTTATAAAGTCAGATCTCCCTAAGGAATGGATATTTTGGCAACTCGCCACCGTACTAGCTTTAGTAACTAAATTACCGTACAACATTTTGGGCGACCTTCGCACAAATGATCGGCCACTCGGTCACACACTGTGGCGCGACAAAGTCGATCTGTTCAGCCTAGCCCAAATCAAAGAATCTAAGGATAAGTGGCTACATTATTAGATAAACAGGTGAAACTTTAGAGACCGTAAAAAGAAAGAAACTTTATAGAACGGAACCACAAAAATTTTGTAAGCTATTTGACAAATCGATGAAATCTAATTTAATATAAACTATTTTATATCTGTATTTGTCACTGTTAATCTAGGTCTATCAAACTAAAGCAAATAAATGTAAAAATAATTATGTTTACGATCAATATAAAAAATACAATTTCATTATCACCAGAACGTAAAATTCTTAAATGACATAACACGAAACATTCAATGAGCAGATCTTTTATTTGACAAATAAAAAACTTATTAATTTCAGAATGATAAGAATACTGACTTTAAAAGATAAGTACACACACAATCTATTTGTTAAGAAATTGCAATTTATTTTACTGTCAACGATATTCCCTATTACAATGCAGTGTTTACTTTGCTTTTACTGCTTTGATGAAACTATTTATTTATCATTTACATGGACATTATTTTACGGGCCGCAACCTTTTTCGGTCATTATTAAAAGGTCCCCTAATGGAAGAACTCTGGGATGGGAAAAGAGGCAAAAAAATAATCACTGGATTGGCGTTTCAGGTCAAAGACATGCGACAATATTCATTTTTTATTTGCCTTACTAGGCCAAGCAGCTACTAAAGATTTAGAAAAAAATTCAAATTGTGACTAACTGATTCCAAGTTAGCACATCAAAAAGATGGAACAGACTGACAATAAACGTAGGTTTTGAGATAAATGAAACATCTTGTGGGAGCAAAAAAAATTTGCTTTCCGAAACATTTCTAACTTTTTAAAACGAAAAAAACTAACCAAAATAGGGTCCCCAAAAAAGCTTTTTAGGTCAAAGTTAACCCTGAGCCGAGCGATCCAGGTCTCTTTAATACAATACCAAACACTGTATACAAGGGCACAACTAGCCGGTCGATTTTGGGAGGCCCAGTCTATAATATCTATATTCCGAAAGGCAGTAAGATATTTTAAACTAATTTTTGTACTATTTCAGGATGTTTGTATTAATGTTGAAGAAAAACTCAAATAAAGTCAAACCAAGGGCGGATCCAGTTTTGGCGCCGGGGGGAGGGGATCACATAGTCTTGGTCAAGTCACAATAAGTTATTACTAAATTGGAATTTTAAAGTTTTTAACTGGTGTCGTTCCGATAAAATAAAATCCATATTGCGACAAAAAATATATAAAAACATTATGTTTAACAATTTAAATTAGTGGTCCACCTAGTTCCTGTACACAGCCCGGGGGTCATGACCCCTATGACCCCCTGGATCCGCCCTTGAGTCAAACTGCAAATTAAGAAGTAAGCTTTTTTTGGAATATACTTATATGTTATATGGAAATTTTAAAAGACACACTTGGCCTGGCCCACTACCGAGTAGTGTGCCAGGCCAAGTTCCGGCCGCCTCAGTGTGTATATTATACAAAACGTTTCAACGTGTTTTCCCCCGTATCAGGGAAGGGTGTTATACCCACTCACTTTAAACCTACCTTCCTAAACCCCCTATCATAACTTTGTTAAAGTTTCACATAAAGGTATGAGATTTGCTATGCAAATTTAAATAAAGATTCTTATTACCAGTAAAAAAATTGAGAATGTTATGATATTTTACTACTGACCCACCCAATTTACTACTGACTGACTGACTCATTTACTCACTCATTGACTTATCAAAATATGGGGCACTTTCCCAGGAAAATTTGGTAGGTATGTAAGTAGGTTATAAGTCACAAGTAAAGGATACATTCTAAAAAATGCACATTTTTACTCGAAAGGCCTTGAAATTGGGGCGGTAATATCGTATATTTAAGGGCTATTTTAGAACTAATTTTTGAATTAAATGTTCAACATACATAATAAGTAGGTACTCAGTTATGTATCCTAGAGACAACAAGTACAATTAATAAAATTAAAGTACTTTAAATTCATATGATTTGGGGGGCTAAGCCCTCTTCATCCCTCTTGCCATAATTGCACCACTGATACATCAAAGATATAGTTATATTTATAAAAAAGGCGTACCAACCATAACTTTCCTCAGGATAATAGAAAGATGGTGTGCCAATCACGCGCTCTTAGTCAATATTCTATTTTTTTTTAAATATAAAAAACAAAAGAAAAGCGAGAAATTCAGTTGGAATGAGATCTAATATTTGGTCATATATCCCTGTTTTCTATTACTTGGGTCTACTTTGCATCGAATGAATTATATTGAATATATTTTTGGATTCGGCCCTCTTCCCACCACTGAAGAATTATTTGCTATAACTCGTAGGAATTTTGTAGCCTTTATCTTCGTTTGTATTTTTTTTACAAGTATAGCCAGAAAGTTTTTGATCGGAATAATATTAAAACTAAAACTGGACCATGGCAGACTTTCACGTTATGAGTTTAAAACCATTCTCTTACTGTACAGGCCATGTGGACTGGACGAGGGCGGGGGTTTTAAAAAATCCTGAAAAATGTAACTGATGGACGCCCCTTTTGCATGAACACAACTGTACCTTACTGATATGTTTTAACTTTCTGGATTCCTGTATATTAACAAAACCAAATATTGCATTATATGATCATTGTATCAGGTCAGGGAACTGACAAAATCACATTTTACTTCTCAAGAGCTTATCAATAGCCGTATTGAATATCACAAATTCTTCGTAATTTGAAGCACAGAAAGGAAACACCTGGGACTACAGAATAAATGCAAAATTGTGAATTCTTATTCTTATCTGGTTACTTATTCCTATAAGTATCTTGTTTGTTTATTATTGATATTCTTAATGGTTTGTTTAAATACCTTTCTTTATTAAATATCTTGAAAATATTACCAAAATATTAAAAGCCAAATTTTAAGTTTTTTTGGGTAGTTCTATTCTTTTTTAAGCATGAGGATGCTTTTATCCTGTGTAATATTTTCTATACGCTCTTGTCTTACTTGCTCGCTTAATGTCATTATTATAATGACTTGAGTTTTAATAGGTGCAATCTGCAAAAAAATGTGATTTTGCTTGATGCTAAAGTAATTTTAGCAAAACCTAAAATCAATTAGAACGCCACCTTTTTTATTTTTTAAATAATAAATATACCAGTTACAACACATTAGTGTCATGTCATCCGTCACGTCAAAAATTCTAAAAAAGATATTAGAATCTTAGTCCAATAAATTAATGAAGGAACAAAGCTGTAAATAAATCTGTACAGTTTTTCCTTGTGGCGCAATTCTTAGGTCTTCGGGGATGCTTTCGAGCGAAAGTTTTTTATCAACATTAACAGGTGGGAAAGGGCTAAAAATGGCCCCTCAAGCCCGAAAAATGGGTTTCCCGCTAATATCTGCCAAAATATGAAAATTGAAGAATTTTTGTCCGACAAAAAATAAAGATTGCCTTGTAATCTACAAAAATGGTCCCTATAATTTTTTTCGAAAAATCTATTGTTTTCGAGTTAACGGGACCCAAAAGTACCCTCATTTCAGCTGCCGCTCTACCGCTCTATGGATTCACTTATAAGCGGGCGGACGAATTGTTCCATTACTCGGGCAATAATGTACATTTTTTAATTATTTAAAGTTTATCGGAATGGGAAAACCCGTACCTATCATTGCATATAGGTTTGGGTTCATTCTGATTTTTCTAGAATATTAAAAAAAGCGGTCAAAGTTTTTTTCACAATATTTTTAGAGTATCTCATTTATTAATTTATTGATATTTTTTTTAAAAATGGTTTGTTATTAACATTTCTTTTTTATAATGAGACCTTAACAAGTGTTTAATGATCCCGGGAAATTTCCTTTTCAGTATGGAATTTTATGAATTTTTCGACGGCCGTTTTTGCGAAAAATATTGGTGTTGCGAAAAAAATGGTAAAGACCATTTTTGTAGATTTCAAGTTGATCTTTATTTTTTGTCTAAACAAAAATTATCTTATTCGCATATTTTGGCAGATATTCGCGGGAAACTCATTTCTGGGACTTTGGGGGCCATTTTCAGCGGGTTCCCACGTCGGAAACGTGATAAACTTTGTCTCGCTCGGGAGCATCCGCGAAGACCTAAGAATTGCGCAACAAATGAAAACTGTACAGATTTATTTACAGCTTTTGGTACTTTCAGGTCTTCAGTTACTGGACTATCTGTATCATTTTTATTAAAATTTTAACAATTTTAATTTTAACTAATATTTATTTACAGTTAAGTTTTTATGCCTAATTTTTATTTTGAAAACACTTGCCACCGAAACGTAGATAAGAACTTGGATTGTTTTTGTTTTTTTTTGTTTTAGGCGATTTCTAAGTTTAAAGAAGTCAATAGGTTTGAGCAGGCTCAGTTTCTATACCTCGGGACCAGGACCGAAGCGGTCCCATTGTAGAAAGTTTCTTTTGGCGTATACTAAATTAACCATAAGTAATGTTTTGATTAAATTAATTGTTTTTAATTAAATTTACTTTTAATTTATAATTATAGTTATCTGATGTTCTCAGGAAATCGACAATACTCTGACAATTTTTTCCAGGAGTTAAAAAAGATTCTGATTACCTCCAGTCTCCGGTTACCAGATAAAAATATTTGGGTTGTCAAAACGTTGATATAGAAAGTCAGAAGAAATATTTACGGATAAACTCCCTTTATAAATTAATATTACTTTTTTTAACATTTTATAAGGTCAAGAATTTAAATTCAATTAGCGCGTTTTTGAAGAATTTAGGAAAAACTACTACTATTAACTTTATGATTTTTGATATAAAAATAAGTATTTTGTGCTACTAACTTTCAGCCAAAGGTTTGTAAAATCTGTCAAATTTTGCTGGGGTCCTTATTTTCAAACCAGTAAATGATTATAAAACATAAATACTACGAACTTTGCAAATGTTGCTGTCTAAGAACGCACTCCTACACTAAAAAAACGCATTCTGAAGTGATTTTGCATAATGGTTACGCCACTGGATAGTTATAAAATGCGTAAACGACGAAATGATTAATTTTTGTGGAAATAAAGGACTCGATAATGAAAACTACTATTTTTAGATTATTTACCAAACCTCCAACCCAAAAGTTTCCTTGCTTTGGAAGTGCCAAATCGATACCAAGGAGTGTACAAATACAGGCTAATACTGACCGAATCCAAACTGAACTGCGTCATTATAAAATTTAAAATAAACTAGTCACAACGAATTAAGGACATTTTTAGGGAGGCGTGTTTTTTTTGCAGCATCCATATAATTTTAAAATGTATATATTAAGGTTCTAAAAATAATATCATTTATTCGTTTTTAAACGAATATGATTTACCGATTTATATTACAAAGCAATTACTTAAGGTGATACTAAAATCATACTAAAAACAGTTATTTAAAATAAGGACCAAGTTCCTATCCAAAAATCTTGGCCTGTATGTAATATAAAGATTTAAAATTAGACCAAATTTTTTTGACTGTCTGTATTCATATTTATTATTTTTTCATTAAAACAGGCAGTTTTTTTCATAAATACAACTAGATCAGGAAAAAACTTGCGAAGTCGACAAAGAACCTGGTCTAATATTAGATTTTATTACTTTTAGAGACCGAGATTTTTGGATAGAAACTTGACCCTTATTTTACATAGACGCCTTGATATGATCCCTTCTCCTTTTTCCGGGTTCAAAGAATGGAATAAAATCCTGCCTGTATTTTAAATTCTTGGTCAGTTATACCCTCAAAACTGGTTCAATCACATTGCAAATTTCTTAAATACCCCCTAAATATTTTATTACCGCCCCTGATTCAGGGCATTCCAAGTAAAAATGTGCAGTTTTCAGAATGTTTCCTTTATTTGTGTCATAAAACATACTTACAAACCAAATTTCCCCCTCGGGACGTGTCCCTTAATTTTGATGAGTGAGTCAGTGAATAAATGAATAAGTAACCTAGTCAGTAATACAATGAGGGATTTATAAAATTGAATTTCTTAGAAACTACTTGACATAACAGGTAATTAGATGATGTGAATTTACATACCAAATCTCATATCTCTTTTGCATACTGCAATTGAACTAGCAGTAAAACAAACATTTCTACTGACTTGAATTTTTATGCTTAATTTGGACCGATAACGAAATTATGATAGGATTACAAATACGCTAAAACCTATTGTGTAATATACACACTTCGTTCGACAGGCCGGAACTTGGTCTGACGCACTACCGTGATTTTCAAAAAGACCCAACCAAACAAATCTGATCATCCAACCATAGTTCTGAAAACAAAGATAGAAAAAGTGCAAAACATCACAATGTTTTCAAAATGCATAGATTTGCATGAAAATTTGGGATTCAGCTTAACTTACCCGCCTCTTCAAAATCTATATTATGCCGATGGGCGCTCTTTATTTTTTAGGGGTGAAAACTACCCTTTATTGCTAAAACCTATAAAACTATACATTAAAGCTTAAGTTTAGTAAAATTTGACTCAAGTTAAAAAATAAACCCCTATTATGATTTTAAAAATATATATTTACCCTAAAAAATTAATATACTTTATTATCACAGTGTTTTGAATGAAAATTTGGGATCAAGCTTAACTTACCCTCCTCTTTAAAATCTCCATTATGTTGAACGTAGCTTTTTATGTTTTAGGGGTGAAAACTACTCTTTACTGCAAAAACTTTTAAAACTTTTATATTAAAGCTTAATCCACATAAAATTAGGTTCATATAAATTGAAAAATAAGTACTTAATTTTGAAAACATTATTTATTATATTTCAACCCTTGAAAATCAACCCTTATTATGATTTATTTAAAAAAAAAATTACCCTACAAATATTAACATATTGTCACAAAGTTGTAATTAAAAAATCTGACAGCTCAAAGGTATTACTAATTTAATTTTGTAATGCCAAAAATAGTACAAAACCGCGGTTTTTTTTAAAAATGCATCGAATCGCTTTTAAAATGCTTCAAAAAATTGTTTTTTTAAGCATAACTCCTTCAGTTTTTGTGATAAAAAATCCTTAAAAAAACCATTTTGTTGGTTTTTTTCAAGAGCTATAAGGTCCTATATATAAAAACTGTTAAAAACCTTACTTTTTTGAAGGGGTGAGTTTAAGGGGCTGAAACAAGGTAGTGCTCGTCTATACACACGCGTTTTAAACGTTTATATCTCACTTAATTTTCGTCAAACAGTAAATTAAAAAAAAAACAAAATGTTTTTAATTTAAAAAGCTACAATTTGATACTCCAGTAATCCCGTATATCCCTTAGTTTTTAATTTATTTTAAAGAAAAGGTAATTTTTCATTAAAATTCTGAAATTTGGCTTTCCCTTGCAGCTCCATTTTTTTTTAAATTACTTTAAATCGGTTAAAATTTTATAATGTATTTAAATACATAAATAAAGAGAATTCAAAAAGGGCTACGACTCATTTTAATTAGGATGGTAGTTAGGGGTTTGTTTTCGAAGATTCTTGAACTCAAAAAATTTTGGTCTAACCTTATTTTAATCATAACTGACTTAATTTTTATATTTACCTTTTTTTGAAAAAGAAACGTCTTTGCAAATGCGTTAAAAAAGTTTTTATTTATTTTCCTCAAAATACGTAGATTTTGCGTTAGCTAACCTTTAACAAACCATAACTTGGCTTGTATTGGTTCCCACAGCAATTACAAAAAAACTATTTTATTATTTTTTTAAAGCTACAATTTTGTCATTTAAAATTTTTTTTGATAAATGCATACTTATCGAGTTATTTTCAAAAAAACGTTGATTTTATCGACGAAAAACTTCCACATTCGCTCGCGAATAACTCGAAAAGTATGCATTTTACTAAAAAAAATGCATGGAACATTTTTTGCTTAGAAGTTTTTCTATCGATTCCTGTGGTTAAAATATAAACAAATACACCCCCGAGATGGTTTGGCAACCACCCCCAAGGTAAAGGCGCCCTTAGGCATGATATAGATTTTGGTCCTTGGATTATTCGCTACCTACTGTCAAAATTTCAAGTCATTCTATGTATATTGAAAAAATTAAAAGGCAAAATGGTTCGTTTCCTGGACTACCAAAAATCTTTAAGGGTTAAAAAGATTCTAAATATATTCAGTTTTCGAATAAAAATATCTAGGTTATCATTATGTCAATAATAACAAAAATAAACAGTTATAGTCTTGTTAAAAAGGAAATCCTAATTAGTTTTGAGAAGTTTATCACGAACGTTATGTTATAGTTATAAATAACAATCCGGAAAAGATTTTTTTATGTGGCAATTGGTGCCAATAAAAGTTTCCTCCGTCTGTGAATCGTCTACATTTCTTATTACGTTTTGCGTAGGTGAAAATGGGCTGTTGTCCATTTTTATATTTTTTTGGATTTAAAGTAATATTAGAATTAATATTTATGCAGAGACCATTGGTCACCCATGCTGGAGGTTACCATTTTCTTTTTAAAAATGGAAAAAATGAGAATAAAAATATACAGTGCAGATAAATATAGCGCTTTGACCAAAATTTCTACCCACACGACATTACGCAATCGGATTAGTACAGATCTTGAAGTTCATATGTTCTATTCGTTTAAATAGATACATCAAATTTAGTAAAAGTGTAAAAATTAAGAGCATATAAGAATAAAAACAAAAAAGTCAAGTAAATAAATTGACGAATCTTTCTTTTATCTTCCATTTGTGAAAGACATCCCGCCTTTTTAATATGCACTGTATAATAGCAATTTTTAAAGTAATTTTACATTTTTCATTTGTGGAACACAATTTAAATAGGTTATGAAATACCTTGGGATAACCTTTGATAGTAGCTAACATGGAGCTCCCACTTGGAGAAAAGAATCAAGACCATAGGCAGATCCTGGGGACTGTCACCTAGAGTCACCCTGTGGATCTATACGGCCATCATAAGACCTATGCGAACCTATGGTGCTGTTGTCTGGGGGCAGAAAGCCCAGCAGACGACAGTTATCCGAAAGCTAGACCATGTACAAAGAATGGGTTATGTCAACACCACCGGAGCCATGAGAACAACACCCACTAAGGCCATGGAGTTAATCCTAAACCTCACACCCCTTGACATATTCGTAAAGGAGGTTGTTTTGACGGTTATGTTGCGCCTCCGCACTGTTGGTATAATGCCCGACGTAGGAGTTAGCGTCCAGACATCCAGACAACAAAGTTTCAAATAATGACTGTATCTACCAAATTCCCTGTGAATATGGTGGGGTATACATCAGGGAAACAAAAAGACCATTTGAAGTTAGAGTTAAATAACACAAAAAACATACGGAACGAGGTGAAACGTCGAAGTCAGGGATTGCCGAACACGCTTGGTTAAAACAACACCGCATACAATGGTCGGAAGCAAAAACTATTTATAAAGAAACCCACTGGAAGAAAAGAAAATTTAAAGAAGCTGTAATAATTGTAAACAACCAAAATGTATTTAGCAAACCTAGTATCGATATTTCGAATATCTGGCAGCCGTTGCTGAACCGTGAAAAGTCGGGCAAGCTTCGGTGAACAAGGAATAGTATATAAGTCTGAGCTTTTAAGAATAGTTTTTAGTTATGACTTGAAAACGGTTGGTTGGAGATACATCACTAACCGAAACGTTGTGTAACAAATAACAAATAAAGACAATGGAAGTCCAAGATTTTAGTGTTATTGAATACACTAATTGTTGTCACACGGTATCAATGAAATAAGAACGCTTGTATTCCTATTCATTTTTAATCTGAATTTTAAAAAGTAAACTAAAAAAAAATACAAAAACTGGATAATTCTAAATAGAACTTGTTAAAACATTTTTTATAATAATATATCCGAAAGTGAGGTGTTTCTTTTATACTTCTGTTAATCGGTAATCTATTTATTTATCAGTTATTTAGTGTATATTTTTGTTCGATTAATCTTAAAGATTAGCGAAACAGTTGCGTGCTGGAGCCAAGGACGGGCATTCCGAATGATTTGACTGTTTTCCAAAAAGCACTTTTCAATCTTGCACGATTTTATGATTTTTAAAAGTTTTTTTTAGTATGTTAGAAGTATGTTGGAATTTTGTTTTAGTTAACTAGTTATATTTTCAATTTTTTTACTATAGTTTTTTTACAAGCAATGAGACGTTTTGGAAACTTGAATAGAAGTGTAGATATAACGAGGATCGTCACCAGAGATCCACAAAAGTTAAAAAGATTTTTAACAAAAGCAAGTCTTTTAAACAACTTTGACTTTGCCGGCCAGAGAAGATCTAACGCTTAGCGCAATGAACAACATAACTCAGACGGAACACAATTTGAAGTGTCAATGTAAATAGTCGACAACTATGAAGTAAATTATAGCACAATTTACAGAGCAAATGAAGAAGGTGTTTTGGTACCTAAAATTTAACAGCAAACTACTAATACCATGAATTGTAAATATATTCTATAATTTTGTGGCGGAGTCATGTTTTAATATGTTTTTGTAGGGATTACTGGCACGGAAAGTTTCTAGAAAATGAGACCACTTTGGTCCTGGTGCCGAGGTATGGACTGGCCTGCTTAGCCCTATTGATCCGTATGAAATGGATCGCCTAAAAACAGAAAAAAATAAAACAAAAAACCCAAAAAAATCGGAGCACTTATCTACGTTTCGGTGGAAGGTCTACCACCGTTATCAAAACTAACTTAATTAAAAAATAAAATAGACATTAAAATTAAATTTGTAAAAATTTTGTTATAAAATTTAGGGAATTTTAGAAACTTTATAATTTTTATGACATTTTGTCATAAATGATATAATAGATTACATTTACTAGTATATTAACTATAGTTTTCAAAAAGACCATAAAGGGTGGTGTGTTAATGATTTTAGGTTTACCTGAAATCACTTTAGCATTAAGCATAGGTAAACATGTATTCTTTAAATTAACAGATATTGATGCTACACATCTATCTTTATTTAATAATATAAATGCACTTTCCATTATTTTACGTTTTTTGAACAAGTTTCCTATGCTAAAAAAGTAGAAGCATTTTAGCCATAATTTTTTGGGCAAACCATTTGCAATACATTTGTTTAAAAACACTATATTTGATTAAAAAAATTGTTAATTAAATAAATTAATTAAAAATGAACTTTAAAACTTGTTTTTAGCAAGAATTTCATCATTCAAGTGTATAGAATACAACATAATTTTTTCAATTTTTTTAATTAATGTTTAATATTCAAAAAATAATAATTCTGTGGCGAACTCGCCATCTGCCAACCGAATGAAAACTAAATTTTATAAAATATATTATGTAAACAAATGTATTGCCAATGGGTTGCCTAAAAAATTATGGCTAGAATGCTTCTAGTATTTTAGCAAAGGAAACTTGTTCAAAAAACGTTAAATAATGTAAATTTTTATGTAGAATTTTACGTTCTACAATTTTTATTTAAAACTTTTTTTCTAGAACTTACCGTTTTCTCAAAATTAAAAAAAAAACACTTTTTTAATTTTTTCATCCCTTCCCGGGGGTAAATTAAAAAAAATACAGTTCGTTTTAAGATTCTTCAAAGTAACTTATATCAAAAATTCAAGTTTTAACCTCAAATTCGTATTTCACGACCTATTTTCTTGGACTATTATGACAAAACGTCATAAATATTATTAAGTTCTTAGAATTCTAAATTTTGTAACAATTTTTTTACAAATTTAATTTTAATTTCTATTTTATTTTTCATTTAAGTTAGTTTTGATAACGGTGGTAGATTTGCCACCGAAACGTAGATAAGTATTCAGATTTTTTTGTTTTTTTTTTTAATTTTTTTCTTTTAAGGGATTGCAATTTCATAGGGATCAATGGGGCTGAAACTCAGTCCATACCTGGACCAGGACCAAAAATGGTCCCATTTTCTAGAAACTTTCAGGGAGAATCACACAAAAACAAAAACATAAATCCCCACAAAATATAGAACCATTTAAATTCTTTGGGATTAGTAGTTTTTCTGTTAAAAATTCCAAAACACCTTCTCTTTCTCTGTAAATTGTGCTATAATTTACTTCATTTTCCACTATTTACATTGAATTAAATTGTGTTCCGTCTGAGTTATCTGTTTATTCCTTAATTTGGAATTCTCCCCTTTAAGGAAAGTCAAAATTGTTTAAAAGACTTGCTTTTTCTTAAAATTCTTTTTACCTTTCGTGGGTCTCTGGTGACATCCCTCGTTATATCTACAATTCTATTCAAAGTTTCCAAAACGTCTCATTTCTTGTAAAAAAAATACTTAAAACGATAACGGTACAACAGTTTTTAAAAGTCCGTTATTTTGTTTATTAATTTTTTTTTATTACCAAATAATTAATTTTTTTAACTTTTTAAATAATTTTAAAAAATTATAATAAACAAAATAAAGGACTTTTAAAAACTTTTATAACGTGATCCTATTATGTATAATACACACCATAATTTATTTAAATGTATTAATTAATATTTAATACTCAATACATACATATATATATAAATATAATATATATATATATATATATATATATATATATATATATATATATATATATATAT
>JAHBCN010006446.1:0-48823 GCA_019359885.1 Listronotus oregonensis | reverse complement strand
AAACCCAGAACTTTACACGGGACATAGCTTTCGCCGTTCCTCAGCTACAATGTTAGCTAATTCGGGTGAAGGCATAACGAATATTAAAAGACTTGGAGGTTGGAAGCTACTGTTGCAGAAGGTACCTAGAAAGCTCTACAAGTTTCAAGAAGGACTTATCAAACAAAATATTATCCCAAAATTCATCTACCTTTGAACACAGCAAAACGCACTCAAGGCCCATTGTACCGTCTTCTAGCAAGCAACTGTGTCTCTGTTACCTGTAACGACGACCGGTTCAATTGCACCTAAACGGCAATCTCCAACTCCGCAACTTACCCACAACAACTTGCCTCTGCGATTCATTTGCAAAATGCTACCAACTGTTCTTTTACGATTAATGTTGTTAATAATAATAAGTAGTATTGGTAAAAATAAATATTATCTAATGGTTGTTTAGTTTAACTTTTTCCACACACTAGTAGAAAAAATGTTGTACCTAACAGGTACGGAAAGTGTCTTTTCCACCCTTAACGGCTTACCCGAACTCCGCCTCGCGTCGTACGTGTAACTGCTGTCGCGTGTGGAAAAGTATCACTTTCCGCCCTTGTTAGGTAAATAACTATAATGGGGTTAGTTAAAAGAAACCTATTTTCAAAGCAGTGAGCCAGTTCCACAGTTTTAAAGGGAATAGAAGAGGTCTTGGTTGATGTCTACGGGTCACTCCTATCTTCGTTTCTTCGAAATAATCTAGCACGTTTACTGCTTTATTTAATATGTTTTTTACCAGAATTCAAAAAAATTTCTGTGCCTTACGAGGGCATGGTCAGAGAGTTGCATCGAGTATTGGGCTCCCACTTCGTTCTTAAGAAATCGCCAGTCAAAAAAATTGACATTCAATTTGTAAGTTTAATCAATAAAGGAGCGTAAAATTTATATTTTAATTTCTTGCAATTTTTTAGTGATAAGTTATTAATTTTAAAAATTTTATTTGGTAAATAAGCTCCCTCTCATCTTTGATTGGCGATTTCTCGAAAACGAAGTCCAGTTGGCACCTACAATTTTGGGGTTTGGTTGGAACCTACCCACACTATAAGCACACGAAGTGGGAGCCCATAACCCATGCACCTCTCGGACCGTCTCCTCGCTAGACATAAATGCAATACCTATTGAAGCTGAAAGCTTCAAAATGGGATTGATTAAATTTTTCAATATTGTACTACTTCTTGTATCTATCTGTTTAGATATGTAAAAACTAAAAGAAACATCCTTTGACTCCCCCTCACTTTACATTTCGCTCAGTATAATTTACAAGTTTACTTGAACTTTAAATCCGAACCACCACACATAACGTCGATGATCCCACATTAAACTTTTAACTACTATAAAATAAACGATGGGAACGTTGTTTAAATTCTAATACTGCTGACTTTTTTAGACGGATATATCTATTTTTGCTATATAATACTTTCCAAACTAAGTTAGAAAGTTTAAAATATTGTTTACACCATAAAATAGAACAACTTTTTTTCATATCCATTGCGTGAAATTTACCATATAATTTTTTATATTTTAAGGAAACCCTTCACTATAACACCCACAGGAAGTATCAAACCATTATATTATAAAGCCGTTGCTTGCCTAATCATAGAGTTGACAGTCTGACAGGTACAAATTAAGTGAAATTTAAATAAAAATTATATACTTTTTATGGTTGATACAAATGCTTTTATAAAGGAATAATCGAATTTTAATAAGTCTAGTGTATACTTTAGAAATGGTTAATTTAAATAAATTATGTTATTTTTAATAATTTTATTAATTGGGTTTTTATTTAAATTAAAAAAGAAAGATAACTAAATTACAGAGAGAAGGTTATTTTGTGTCTATAAGTTTTTATTTATGAGATGTTTAGTATAGTGCAAGTTTTAATTGCAGGAAACTAAGGCTCTATATTAGTTAGACAATTTATTGCTATTATTCCATTAGAGACACGTGTTTGTAAATTTTTAAAATATTTACCTAAACTTACTGGATCCTGTCTAAAAGATTGATTTATGTAATTGACAAAAATATAATATTAAAACTTTCTTGTATAGGTAGCCTATTTATTTTTTAAAACCAAAATTTGTCGATATTTTTATATATACCAATTATACTTATAATTTATTTCTTCTTTCTACAAGATTATTAATAATAGCAAAACATTTTTGTCAGATATGTTAAAATAAATTGCACTTTTACACTGACATTTTTTTAACTACCCCATTTTATTATTTAAATTTTTATTAGCCTTCTTTTTCCCCTTCGAATGTTGTTTTACAAGTAACCCATGTAATTTCAAAATGTCAAAATATTAAAGAATCCTCATGTTTTGTCATGATAAGCTTTATATTTTTATTATCCCATGTAATCTTAAAACAATTGTTCTTTAAAATTAACATTACCATTGAATAATAATGTAAGTATTACTTTATTACAAAAACGATAAAAATAGCCTAAAACTACCAAAAAGCGAGAATTTATCCGATCTCATTTTCATGTATTTAAATTATTGGATAGAAATAGAAAATTTTTAAGCGCTTTGAATAAACTTACCATAATTTTGGCTAGTTAAGAGTAACATATCTTTATACTTTTCTGTGTGTTATGCACTATGTGATTTATTTTCCTTCTTCCTAATTTCCTAGTCTCTATCATAGTGGGCCATACCAACATTTGAACCATAAAAATCACCAGTCCAAACGATTTCTATCCAGCTCTGTTGCAGCGGGGGTCTTGATTTCATGTCGATTTACCTGTGCAGAATCTTTAAAACATGCATTGCAACAGGGTACGTCCCGGAGTTGCTCACGCCATTTTTACAGCTAAACTCGAGAAAGAAATTTACACTGTGGCCAAGGCGTACAGAACTATCTGCCTGTCATATTCATGCCTGAAACACTGAAAAAACTCGTAGATAGATAAATTAGAGATGCGGCACTTCAAGGAAAATCTTATGGTATAGCTCTCCACAACCTTGTAACGAGAAACGTCCATATTGTGGATTTGTCCCACCCCCAATTTTATTTTTCGGTGCGGCCCATAAAAATGTGTTGAATACTCTGAGATCTGGCTGACCATCTCATTTTCCAAATATACGTCACCAAATCAGATACCAGCCTTGTGTTGTGAGGTGGAGCATCATCGTGTTGGAAGCAGAATATGGTTAAAGAGGTAAAGATCCAGTTTTTATTTTTATAAATAAGAGCCGACAGGTTAAGACTAAATTTCACTTGCAACTGAATTTTTCGGGATTTCCTTATACGAGTACTTCCCAATATGTTCCTTTTTTTAATAAAATATTCCACAATTTGTAAAAGTGCTTTCATCCGTCCCAGTATCATTTTGTACTACAGCTGTAAAAACGGAACTTTTAAGTAACCAAACACAAAATTTAAATCGTCTTTTGGGATATATAAGAATTTTGAAACATTTGAAACTCATTTTGTTAGCTCTTTTCAGGCACTCGTAGAAAGAAGTATCTATCGTTTTTATTAAATTTTCTTTAGTTACACCATTCATTTGACTTCCATACTTTTGTCGTGGTTTTTCAAGCGACACCACCTCAACAAAGTTCATATCCAATAACTTGAACAGATTTTGATAAGGGTTGTCGTCTTTCAGGATACCTATTTGGATACATCTTGATGGTTTACGTCGAGACTAATCGCTCGTGATGCCATTAACTTTCTGAGCAACCAGATGCAAGCAAATCAGATTTACCGACAAGCCCCCTAAAATATTTGGCGTGTTGTGTCCGGCTCGTAGACCCATCAAAGGTGCTCGATTTTTTTCTGCCTTAGTCTGAAGCGTTCGAGTTAAATGTTCAGATACAGTCATGTAGCTTGTAATATACTTTCTTATCTAAAAAATACTCTTAAAGGCTCGTCGGTGGAAGGGAGACCTAAGGATTTCTTTTTCTTTGTGTTAACAATAAAAAATGGTATTTGACATATAAAAGATTAATCTCTTGCTAAAAGCCAATATCGACTAAATATCGACAAATTAATTAAGTAAAACTTATCTCAATATTTATTGAATTGTAACTCAAGTTTCCCAGGAACAAAATCCTAATTAATTATGTAGAAATCCTGAGTAATTTGCTATAAGTTTGCAGTCGACTAGACTTAGTAAACTTACAAAGAGAATTTGGAAGTCTGAATTGAATTTTAAACATAGTGTTTCTCTGTTATTCGCTCTAACAAACTCTAATTTTACGTGTTTCGTCTTAGTGCATGCAAAGATAATAAAATTAAATTTTGTATGCATGTATATTAATGGTTTGTATTTAAGGTAATTTTAGAAAAACATACTTTGAATAATAAAAAGTAGGCAGTTTGTTTTGTGTGTAAGCCTTAATCAAATACTAGGAACACACACCCATAAATACAGTTTTAAGTCTTAAACTAAAAGCTTTTTTTGACTAATACTGATAAATTTATTTTTTATTGTTCATAAATAGTTTAATGTGGAATTAATTTGGGGATAATTTACTGTCCAATTTATATTGTTGAATAAAAATAATTAACTAATTTTTTAAATTAATCTTAAAAATAACCAGAATGATTTTATAAATTAATATTGAAAATAATTAATATAATTCTACGAAAAGTTGTTGAGTAAAAAAAAATAACAGTATAAAATTTTGTTTCTAAATAATGCTTGTTCTGTACTTAAGTACTGGTTAAACCAAAAGTACCTCGAAAATAAAAACATATTTAAAGACTATTGAAATCTCGTGAAAATTTATATTAAAGGATGTAAGAACATTACATATTTTGGTGTATTGTATTGTATTGTATTGGGGATTTTAATGAACTGGTCCTCAGCTCCAAGTGCGTTTAGCCTCCACTTGACCTAAAAGTCTTCTTGTAATACCCATTTCGTTTGTTTAATAGCCCCTTACCTAAGGTAAGTACTTTAGAGTTATCAGGACAGCCAAGATATACCCAATTTCCATCGACTGGTATTTAGCCTTTTGAAGTCTCAGTCTGCATTTCCGGAATGGTAGTTCCAGAATTCTTTACCTCGTGACAGAACCATATGTTCATCCTCCAGTCTTTGCCCATTTTTTTTGAGGTGATACCTCCAAGGGCCATGTCCTGTTAGGAAGTCGGTAACCAGTTTAAGTTCATTTTTTTAAGTTCCAGTAGCTTCTTTGTGTACTTTGGTAAATGCAGAAATAAATCTTTTCGCCTGCCTTTGTCCTGGGATGTTGTTCCAGTAAGTCTCTTTTTGACTTTTTTCCCATGTTCTGAGTTCCTCGTAAGGTGGCCTCTAGTGGTGCCACAGAAGGGCTCAGGTCCATAGAATGGTCTCTGTGCTCCTTCCTTGGCAGTTGATCGGCAATTTCGTTGCCCTCCACTCCTTCATGTCCTGGTACCCATTCCCGAGTAACTCTGTTGTGTTTGGCCAGTTAGTTTAGAGATTGTCCGGGATTCCCAGGCCAGCTTTTTAAAAAGTGTGAAGTTAATGCCTTCAAAGCAGCCTGGCTGTCCGATAAAATATATATGGTTGCGCCTGGAAGGCCTTTTTGGCACATTCAGGAAGCGCAAATGTCAATTGCATGGATTTCAGCTTGGAAGATGGAGGAGCCTTGCCGAGGAGACTTTAATAGTCTGCATCTAGGTCCAAAGACACCCGCTCCAACCCCTGTTCCATCTTAGATCCATCAGTGTAACAGACAAGTAAGCCTTTTCATGCTTTGGTTTCATTCTCACTCATAGTTTGGCGGTCTTGAATAACCACTTCAAAGAGCGCTGGAAGTCCCCATATAGGCATCATGTCCGTGGGTTTGGCCAGAGCTTCAATCTTGATTTTTTCCAAAATTTTAAGGTGACCAGTCAGGTCTTCTGACTTTAAATTTTGTGTCTGGATTACTCTGGAGGCACTCAGTATCTCCTCCCTCTTTATGTGCAGGTGCAGGGGAAGGAGGTTCAACATTGTCTCCAGAGCTGCCGTTGGGCAAGTTTTCATTGGTGTATAATTTTTTGGAAAGCGATATTGTACGTTGTCTTTGACGGTCATTTTCAATGAATTTTAGTAGTACCTCAGGTACCAAAGTGCCGTTTTTGGAGGCTCCACATGGTGATCTAACACATGTGGCAAATTTATGTAATTTTAGTTTATGATATATTGAATTAAAAAAATGGTTTCCATAATGTAGGTAGGCCCAATTCCGTCGAACAGGAATTTGGCTTTTTTTTGAAAAATTTCAAGCCCCTTACCACAGGTGGCTTTGAGAGTCAACACGACCCCAGACCCCAAGAATAAGTAGCCCGAATTTCCATCGACTGGATAGCCCTGTATTTGAAGTACCTCAGGTACAAAAGTGCCATTTTTGGGGCCTCATATGGTGAGGTCCAGAATTTTTACCTGGTAATATACTCATAATTATCGTGGAAATCCTTGTAATACTATAAATAACAGCCCCAATAAAAATAAAAAAATTAGTAAATATTAAGAAAAATTGGAAACTTACAAAAAAAAATTAAAAAATTTGGTGAATTGATAAATACTATTAAATGAATCGAAATGTTGGATTATTTTGCGTTAATTTTTTGACATCATTAAAAGCTATTTATTTATTTCTTCTATTTATACCTAAACATATCTTTTTCTAAAATGATGAAGTTTAAAGACTTTTCTTTTTAACTGTTTGTGACATTGAAAAACCCAAATAGTTGGTTTGTTAAACCGAAATTGGACTATATTGATAGAACATCAGAAAGTAAGATGAAAAAGTGCTAAAGGTTTTTCTCTCACCTCTTCAATTTTTCGTTGTCACAAATGGTTAAAAATATCAATGGAGTTAATTTCAATTAAGTGTATTACATAACCAGGCCACTTAGCCGGTGGCAGGTTATGATCACAAAACAGGAAAGGAAAAAGAAATACCAAGCTCGTGTATTTCACTGGCAACATTGTCGGCTAGTAGCAACGTATTATCTTGGGTGGCCGATAAAATCGCATCCTATTTTATCGACACCTTTATTAAATATGGCTGCCTCTTGTTTATATTTTGAAGTTAATTTATATTAATTAACTTTTTTTTCATTGTATAAAATCTACCCAATTCCAATCCTCAACCTAACCATTATCTTACCCAGGCCCTATGTATTACTTAGCGAAAACAACGAATGGCCAACAACAAATTTATGTCCCAAAATAGAAGAAAAATTTATCTGCCAACAGAAAAACCTGATTAAGAGAAAACATGTATCCATAAACTTTTGACAACAACCCAAAATACATGTCCAATTACCAACATACATTATACGAAAACCACTGTTAAGATACTACATGGAGAAAAAATTTTAGTGATGCCAGCTAACCAGACAATTTTCAAAATGAATTGTCGTCCGAACAATTTATTAAAAATAGGAAAACCCAGTGTAATAAAACTTCCCAATTATCCAATAGAAATTGAGGGCAAACTTTATGAAAAAGAAAAAGGATCAGATATGCAATACATATTAGAAGTTTTTGATATACAACTACATCTCAATAAAGACATGAATACGCTATATATAAAAGTTTTACAACTTACTTAAGAAGAAATAAAAAATGGTTAAATTGCATTTGATAATATGAAATTCCTGAGCATTCAGAGAAGTTCACCTTCCCAAGCTTTATGGTCACTTTTAACTATTCCCATATTAATTATATTGACTACCTTAATCATCATATGGGAATTAAAAAAAGGATTAATAAAGAAACAACCCAAAGAAAATCTTTAGAAAATTCGCGAGCCTACGTTTTCTGAACTTCAGCAGGAAGGAGTTATATGACCGAAGTACACCCTTATCAACAAGTCATTAAGAGTGCTTGTTTACATTGAAATCTATATATAAGTAATTTCTAAGCCCTTTGTATTCACTTAATTTTTGATCTTCATATTGTATGTTAGTCAGTAAGTTAAGTCGCTCTTTTCACGATTGTTAAAATTCGACTTTAGTAAATAAATTGTTTTTTAAAAACGAAGTCTGCGAGTCGAGTTATTTAACTGGCGCAGTCGGTAGGATACGAACCAACGCTCCCATAGGGATTTTGATTTCTAATCGATATACATACCAATTATTAATCCAACTTTTTTTTTCATTGTATAAAATCTACCCTATTGCAACCCTCAACCTAACCATTATCTTACCTAGACCCTATGTATTACTCAGCGAAAACAACCAATGGTCAACAACAAATATATGTCCCAAAATAAAAGAAAAATTTATCTGCCAAAAGGATAAAGAAAAAACAAGTATCCATAAACTTTTGACAACAACCCAAAATACATGTCCAATTACCAACATACATTATACGAAAACCACTGTTGAGAGACTACATGGAGAAGAAATTTTAGTGATACCAGCTAACCAGACAATTGTCAAAACGAATTGTCGTCCGAACAATTTATTAAAAATAGGAAAACCCTTAACTTTACGGAATATAAGCTTTATCGAATCTCTTAGTATTTCATGATATTCCTCTGGCCTGATTTTCAATTGTTTTATCCTGTATCAAGTAAAAGTTCTTTACCCATTCTCTAGAAATAAAAAAATATTTAGAGGTTAGTCACTTTTAGACTTTTATTAACTGACTTGTCTATACTAAATAAGACATTATAAAATTACGATGGTGTCATAATAACCGCTTACAAATACCTAAAGTCAGTAGCGAAAAATTTAATTATAGTTTAAGCACAAAAAATATGCTCTTTTCATTTTCTTGTTGCTTTCGATTCGCATGTTGTTATCTCAAGCAAGACCACACAAATGCAGAAATATACACGTAAATGCAATATATGCCGGTTGGTTAGTATGCATGAAGCTTCCTATGTTTAAAATCTTATCTTATAATCTAAATAGAATAATGATATATAAAATGGAAATTAAAACTGCAGGAGCTTTGGGAAGAAAACTCTTTAATAGACCTTTTTGCTTCAATGTATTAAAAAGGCGGTCTGTTTTACAAGTATAGTGTTGTATTCTCTATAAGAGTTAAATTGGTTGGTTTTGACTTGCTGAATATTTTTTGTGTAATGCTTAAGTTGTAACAACAGGGAGTACCGAGTCTTAAGATATTAAAACCTATTTCCTTTTCCTGCCCCTTCGTTAATAATTTGCCAGTAGCCGATCCTACAACGCGGTCTCTAGACAAATAACAAATATCGTTAATGTACTTCCGTTAAAACTTAACTTATAGTCGAGGAAACGTAGCACAAAAATAGGCCTAGAAACTTTGTGAACAAATTTAATTAATGGGAAATAAAAAACTGCATTTGTGCATTAAAGAATGCATTTTAAAGTTTGCAATTATAAAAAATTTATAACTAGGTAAATAATGATAGAAATAAGCCCAAATTTGTTTTCGGGGTTTTTAAGGTCGCTAAACACGAATATGATATTGACAAGAACCTACGGAGTACCTGGTGCGCGCTAAGGATGGTGAAACGTCGCTTCTGAGTTTTACGAAATTTCTACATATCAGCCCAATTTGTAACTTGGGTTTTAAAGTCGCTAAACGAATATATAATAACAAGGACCTGTGGAGTACCTGTGCATAAGGATGATGTAAAGTCGTCTTTTATTACAAATTCTGCTAATATCAGCCCAATTTCTTTACTCGGGGGGTTTATGTGGTCACTGAACACAAATATGACATTGACAAGGGCCTGCGGAGTACCTGGTGCACGCTTAGAATGGTATAAACGACGTCTTCTGGAGTTTTACGACAATTCCTCCTAATATCAGCCCAATTTTGTTACTCGGGGTTTTTGAGGTCGCTGAACACGAATATAATATTGATAAGGGTCTGCGGAGTGCCTGTATTGTATTTTTATACTAAAATATTATTAAAAAACAATTTTATAATAAATACCATAAGCAGAAATTATAAATTTTAATTTTAACACATTACCACAAAATTCCAAAAGGCGACATTGACCCAACCTATCCGGACCATGATCTGGTACCGGGTACTAGAATACGACGTTTACATGATCCTTAGCGCGCACCAAGTACTCCACAGGCCCTTGTCAATGTCATATTCGTATTCAGCGACTACAAAAATCCTTCGAGTAACAAAATTGGGCTGACATTAGGTCGTTAAACTCCAGGAAATGACGTTTACATCATCCATAGCGCGCACCGGGTCCCGCAGGCCCTTGTCAATTACATATTTGTGTTCAGCAACTACAAAACTCCCCGAGTAACAAAATTCGGCTGATATTAGAACGAACTGTCGCAAAAGTCCAGAAGACGACGTTTACACCATCCATAGCGCACACCGGGTACTCCGCAGGCCCTTGTCAATGTCATATTTGTGTTTAGTGACCTCGAAAACTTCCCGAGTAACAAAATTGGGCTGATATTAGAAAGAATTGTCGTAAAACTCCAGAAGACGACGTTTACACCATTCTTATCGCGCACCAGGTACTCCGCAGACTCTTATCAATTTTAAATTTGTATTCAGCGCCCATAAAAACCCCCCTAGTAAAGAAATTGGACTAATATTGAAAGGATTTGTTGTAAAACTCCAGAAGACGACGTTTACGCCATCTTTAGCGCGCACCAGGTACTCCGCAGGCCTTTGTTAATGTTATATATGTGTTCAGCGACCCCAAAACCCTCGAGTAACAAAATTGGGCTAATATTAAGAGGAATTGTCGTAAAACTCCAAAAGACGACGTTTACACCATCCATAGCGCGCACCAGGTATTTCGTAGGCCGCTGCCAATATGATATTCGTGTTCAGCGACCTTCGAAAACCTCCCAGTAACAAATTCGTGCTCATTTTCATCATTATTTACCTAGTTATAGTTTTTTTTATTTGCAAATTTTAAATGCATTTTAAAAATGCATTTCTTTAATGCACAAATGAAGTTTTTCATTTCCCATTAATTAAATTGGTTCACAAAGTTTGTAGATGTTCATATGAATCGAATGCAAAACACCGCATTCAAATCGATCTTACTGCACAAAAAATCCCTCGTGCATTACTTCGTTTCCTCGACTATTATGCTTTATTGATAAGACCTACAGTTTAACCTGGAATCTGAACCATACATAACGCAACTACAACTGGCGTTGTTTCGATACCACACGTTGTTTATTTTGTACTTATTCATGAAACATATTTTATTACTGAACTAGAAGTGTTCCTTAGTTGCGAAAAGAATTCCATAATGTTGAAATAATTATTAAGCATTAATTTCGTTTAAGTAATTTTCTAGACCAAATAGTTTAATTTTAATCAACAGTTGCAACTTGTGCTACTTAACCAGAACTAACCGATGAGAACGTAAGTTCTGGGTGTTCGGAGATTGAAGAGGAATTAACAGTTACCTGACCTGAAAGTGTTCTTTCTATGTAAATTAAGAAAAAAAACATGGAAAAAGTTGGGATTCCAATAAAATTCTTTTAGTTCTTTAATCAAATGTGGGTGACCTTAAGGCGTTGAGTACATTTGTGGGTGAGATATTTTCTGAGTAAAACTGCTTATATCTGGTAGGGTAATGAACTTGAATTTAAGAACTCCTAAAAACCGCATTTCGAACCAAGTGCTGCTTTTTAAGTCTGTACAGTAACAGGCATATATTAAGCAAAAATACGCAGATAATTTTGTGCGAGTCCCGTTAATTGACAAACATTAATTATTGCAATTTTATCTGTACATAGATTTGATTTAAATAACGAGAGTAAATAAGGAATTTATTTTTATAAGAAAAGCAGAAAATGGAGTGACATAGATAAATGTATTTGCAAAATCTGTGAATAAAAGTTATTAAGTAAAAACAAAAGACAATAAAACACTTTTTTCCATGGCTACTTGAATCAAAATAAAACATTTTAACCTTATTTCGCGTGTGCCTCTTGAATCAAAAAAAACGGATTTTATCTCTTATTTCCAGTGATAGAACTAACAACAATACATTTACAAATAACAACATAATTCAAATTTTATTTTTTTTTGTTTTGGAACAAAAAAGCAGCACTTTTTCTGTTATCTACCACATCTTCTTTTTCTTCTACTTCCTGGGAACCGTCTTTCACTACCGAAGGCCGCGCAGCCTCTTGGACTTTTTGTACCTAATCTCCCATTGTCTATTATACCAATCCTCCCATTAGTCTTGTTCCTTCTACAAGTTTGTATAACCCCGAGACTGGTTGGTTGATATATTCCTGTGGGCTCATTTTCGGTTGCCCAAATAATGCATGTCTTTTGTGATTTAACGCTTCACATTCACACAGTATGTGGTAGGCTGTTTCTTCCCCCTCGTCGCACATTCTGCAACTTGGGTCCCCATTGTATGAGCCTATCTTGTGTAGGTGCCCTCTTAGGTTATCGTGCCCTGTTAGCAACCCTACTGATATGCGAAGTCTTTTCCTACTTTGTCTGAGTAGTTCTTCCTTCGTTCTTTTGGATGGGCCCCTTATGAAGCCCTTCCATGTCTTATTCTACCGAGGTTCTCCCAGTATTCCTTGTGTTTGTTTCGGATCCAATTCCCTGGTTTGTCCTCGTGCTGTGGTTTTGGTCACTCCAAGGGCAGGTTCTGGTCCAAAGTATGGTGTGGATGATTTATGTCTTGCTAGCTCATCCGCTTTTTCGTTGCCTTCTATTCCCGAATGTCCTGGTACCCACAGGAGAGTTACCCTGTTGCGTTCTCCCAGGACCTCCAGTTCTTTTTGGCATTTCCATGTCAGCTTGGACGTCACCTTGGGGTTTACTAGTGCCCCTAGTGACGCCTGGCTGTCTGTTATTATGCAGACCCGCTTGTTTTTGTAAGCCCTCCTGTTATTTTCTTTTGCACAGTGCAGTAAAGCATATATTTCTGTTTGAAATACAGTACTGTGTGTTCCTAGTGAAATGGAGAATTGTGAATTCCCATTTCACTGTACACGCCCGCTCCAGTTCCCTGCTCGGTTTTGGAACCATCCGTATACCAGATGATGTCTTCAACCGTGCCGGGGAGATCGATCACTTCGATCTGGAATTTTTACCTCGAAGTTTTTGTTAAATGAGTATTGGGGAATCATCTGGTCTGTTCTCTCGTCCAGGATGTTGCCGCCAACCTGACTTTTTATGTTGTTGTGTCCAAACTAGCGTAGACACCAGTTGGTTTTTGTTGCAGTCTGAAGTAGCTTATTCTTGCCTCTCCCATCACTATGAGGTTAAGTGGTGGAAGGTCTAAGAGACATTCCATGGCTGCTGTTAAGGTTGTTTTAATTGCTCCTGTTATAGCTAAGCAAGCAAGTCTCTGTACCTTGGCCAGTTCTGTAACAGCAGTTCTTTGTCGCATTTTTGTCCACCATACCAGTGATGCTTATGTTATTATAGGCCTTACCACCATGGTATATAACCAATAAACCACGTTTGGTTTAAGGCCCCATGTTTTCCCATGAGAGCGTCTGATTAATATAAGAGTCATCTCCGCTTTTTTTCTTGTTTTCTGAAAATGTTGGATTCAGGTAAGTTTAGAGTCTAGGATGACACCCAAATATTTTACCTCTCCCACAATCTTGATTGCTTCACCTCGTAGGTTCAGGGTCCTAAGCCCTCTAGATTTCTCCTTTTGGTGAAGGCAACTATGGCTGATTTGGAGGGGTTTATGTTTAGTCCCTCCTTTCTCGTTCATCTGGTGACTGCGTTTAGGGCCTGTTGCATTTCATCCCTAACAGTGTTGTTAAATTTTCCTTGGGCCATGTTTGGCGCCCTTCCAGTTGAAGGACATTTAGTAAGTCGTCCATGACAAGGTTCCACAGCAGTGGGGACAGAACTCCCCTTGCGGACATCCTCGCTCAACCCGAGCTACAAGAGTTTCTTCAAGAATTGAAGTATATACTGATCTGCTTTTAAGCATGCAGTCTATCCACCTGCAGCTTGTTGCGTCGATCCCTCTGCGCCTCGACGCGTTTGAGATAGATATGAGGGACGTGTTGTAAACGCTCCTTCTACATCTAGGAAGGCACACATTAGCACCTCCTTGTATTTGAGAGCATATTCGGCCTTTTCCACATGTTCATGTTATGCTGTTTCTGTGGACTTACCTGCTGTGTATGCATGTATGTCCTTGTGTAGGGGTCTGTTCGTCTACGACTTAGGTCAGCTTAATATCACGAGTGAGAGAATACTATAATTAAAAAGGAAATCATTAATCTAATTCAGGGACTAATTCAAAATGAAAATAGGAGCCTAAAGCCTAATTCACCAAATACTAAAAAAATATTTTTGGAAACTAAATAGGTTTTTTTTTTGGTACCCCAAACAGTCTCTAAAATTATATATTCCTTTTTAACAACTTACTTTTGTTAAACATATATAAATATATATTATTTGTTATTTTTAACTATTAAAACGTTGAAAAATTATGACAAATTATTACCTATTTCATGGGACTAAATTAATAAGGGTCCCATTTCTTCTTTTAAGGTTCTTATCCACGAAAATAGCAATAGCTTCGTGTCCTGCTTGTGAAATGATACATGTACATAAAAAAAGGTTTAGGTGCTTGAAATAAAAAATTACGTTTGTAAAAAAACATCTAGTATCCCAGTTAATTTAAAAAATGGCGCTCAATTATATAAAGTCAATAACCTGCAATTTACTCTCCAATATCTATTAGAGCTTTCTTCTTTGCAATGTTTATCTTAAATTTTATAAAGAGTGAAAAGGCGTCAAATGTCCCACTCTTTGATCCTTTGAACTAGATAATCACTGTTATTATACTCCGATCCATTCTCTTTGTAGTTTCATCTCGAACAACTCCTTAATCCTTTTCAAGGATTATAGGGTCCTTGCTATATACATGGCATTTTCGTTTAATACTAAACAAAATACTTGGTGTTGGATGATGCCTGAAGTATTTCTATAGGGAAATTACCATTTATAAAATATAGTTACTGTTTATAACAGATTAAAAATGAGTTAACGTTTGTTTAAAATATGTATTTTGTATGTCTAGTAGGTATTTTTTGTAACCACAAACACAATTGCGTTTTTGGCTATTAACTTAAACAATATTTATGGTTTTGCAAATTAGTTGATGGTCCTCTAAAAGAAATATCTGCATTACATTCTGCTTGTTTTTTAAATCAGTTTTTAAGACTTCCTTAAGAAACTGACTATTGGAGTCAATCTATCCTCAGAAAAACCATAAAAGAGAGCAAATCGTTGAGCTGAAAAAGAATTAAAGCTAGTGTCAGTCTAAGCCCTGCTGGGTACCATTAATTGGCACGGTGGGCTTGAACGTGACGTAAATGCAAGGTTTTAGCACTTCCGATTTTCTTTCGGCATTCGATTCCTGGACTCGAAAAAAGGTCAGAAATAAAATTCACCGTAATCCTTAGAGCCGATTTAAAAAAAAACGTTTTTTTTTTCAATGGAAAAGTTCAAAAATTGATATTTTGTTTTTTACGCGTATTCTCTTGGACTTGGGATACACTCAATTGGGGAAATGGGATTTTCAGACATGCTGCAATAGAAGAACAAAGGCAGACAAACCTTTTTTTGAGTACAGCTCTAAATATTCCTTTAATTTGAGTTTCTTAACGAAAAAAGGAATAAAGAAAAAACTAAAATTTTAATAAGTGATAATTTAAATGACAAATAATATTTAATATTGGTACAAAAATATTATTTTTTATTTTAAAAGTAATATCTAAGGTAAAAAACAGGTACAGAAATCAAAGTTACTCTTATTTTTTAATCAAATCTACATACTAATAAGCGATAAGTTATAAATGGACACTATTGTATTCTCGGACTGCGGTCAGTAATCTAGTTCCATAATCTGGATGACATTTTTTAACGTTATATTTGTCCCACATTATTCCAAAATAATGGTGCACGGATTCCATGGCCTGCTCGCTAAAAAAACCCCAACCCTTTTTTTGTTTTAGCGCAAAACTCGGGTACATGGAAAAAAACAGCATGAACCTTTGGAGTAACAGTGATCTGAAGATCTAAATAGATCTTTTTGAGTCTGTCTATTGCTTGTGAGTAGTTTGGTTTGAGAGTGATTGAAAAGCAAGACTCTATCACTGCTCGAAATTCTTGTAAACATTTAACATAACTAAACAACCCGGCCTGCATAAATTTTGCAAAACATCAGTTTTATCTAAAAGCAGTTTTTACCGGCAAATGCAGGGGCCCCATGCACAAATTCCTGGCTGACATTGCATCTTTTAGCCCACTCGAAACATTCGAACTTAAACACCATTTTCATCCGATTATAAGGAGTGTTTATCACTCCAAGCATTAAATGCAATTCGGGGGGTGCAATGATGTCAAGAATTTCTCTGGAGTCATCCGTGCCTCTTGAAAGAACGGGAGCATTTGAGCAATTCTTGTATTTTTTTGCAAGGGACTTTAAAAAAGTTATTCTTTTTCCATTTTAAATAATTTTTTCGGCAATTTTCTATAATCCTCTTTTCACCGCAAGTGTTCAAGCTTTCTTTTAAGGCAAAACACCAGGTACATGGAAAGCTACTGGCATGATACATGATTCCCGCTAATATATTACGGTCGCAATTGTGCGGAAAATTGTAAAAGAGACCATAACATTCTTACATTTTCATCGTTTTCTTGTGTCGCTGCAATTATTGCCAGAACAAATATTTTTTTTACTCTGGAATCCTTGAACTTTTTTGCAGCTACATATATTTTTGTCTATTATCTCTTACTGCAGAATCATGTGCTTGCACTGAAAGGCAAACTTTAAATGACAATTAGCAAGGATTCGAGTTTCTTTTTTGCGATCGATCAAGGCCGGAACGTCCTGATAATACGCTAATATTTCTGAAGAGGTAGTTTTCTCGCCAGCTTTAAATGTTATTATGGGGCAACTTTTAAAATAAAAAAATCGTCCAGCCTGTGGCGATACGTGGATAGTTTCGTCTTCAAATGTGGTTCAAACAGGTTTCGTTTTTGTGAGCCAACGCGCAAGTCTCGTGCTATTCCTTGAACCACGTTGCTGGAAAGACCGTAATTTGTGGCTATTTTCGAAACATCCCCAGCGAAAATCTGGCCTACAGTCTGATTGTTTCGTTTCCGGGTGAGTTCAATGTTTACTGCTCTTCCGTGAATCTGAGATAATGAAGCGCTTTTTTTCCTGATCTGAGAGCATTTGACGATATATTCTTTATTAAAGAACTTGCCAAATGTTCTTTTTGTTTTGGGGAAAGCGAGGTGCTTACGTGTTCCTGAAACTCAAGAAATGTTTTTCCAAGCTACAAAAGTGTTTTTTCCCCACCAAATAAGTTTGACCACATTTCTTGCATTTGTTGCTCTCTTCTTTTTGTTCTTGTTGGCTTTTTTGGTAAAGCTATAGGGCCCTGGATGTTTTACCAATTCGCACAATGTACAATTGCATAATGTTTTTACTTGTGCTCAAATGTTTTTTTCTAAAATCTTGAACCCTGTATAATCCTGTGGAACTATTCCCCCGATATCACCACGCCTCACTGACCGATATACGAGAATTTTGCAACCGCTACACAAAACCTTAGGAAGACGTTCATCTTGTTCGTCATAATTCACACATTTTTTTAGATTCACACGCAAAGTGTCACTGATTTTAACCATTTGTTTTTTTTGCAGGCAGAGAAAACATATTTGCTCCCGGTTTTCTTGATGGGTCCCTGGATGATCCTTCTTGACCATGCTTTCACAAGAAATTGAAATTTCGAAAAGAATAATCCGAACTTCACATATCAAAGTATCGAAGACTATCTGTAGTTTTACCAAATTTCGCGAATAATATTGATCTTAAGACTTAGAGCATCAAAAAACGTAAACAAACAATCGAGGGTGGAAGGTCAGTAATAGGTCAATGACCTGGCAAACCAATCACGTATAAAAATAAATGACATTATTCTCGCTTGTTGATATGCTAAAACGAAAAACAGGGTTGGGGTTTTTTAGCGAGCAGGCCATGGAATTCGTGCACCATGATTTTGGAAAAATGTGGGACAAATATAAAGTTAAAAAATGAATCCAGATTATGGAAATAGTTTACTGACAGTAGTCAGGAAATATAAGTGTCCATTTATAACTTATCGCTCGTTAGTATGTAGATTTAATTAAAAAATGACAGCAATTTTGATTTCTGTACGATTGCTTTTTACCTCAATATTACTTTAAAATGATAAAACTGTTGATTTTTGTACCACTTCTCTTAGCGTGTTGAAAACTATCACTATACAAAGTTTGAAAACAATTGGTCGAAACCCATGTTCCATTAAAAAAATCCCCAAGGACCCTTGTGGGTGATTTTGGAGGAATTGGGAGAGTTTTCGGGTTTTGTGACCCGTTTGATAACCGTGTGGAAAACTATCACTATGCAAATTATAAAAACAATTAGCCTTAACTCATTATCCATAAAAAAATTGCTGGGTCCTTTGCCTCTACTTTTGAGTAATTTTTAAATATTTTTTAAATTATTTCTCTTTTTTACCATATAATTCGAAAATTATTTAAAACCTTAATTCCTTAGAAAAATTTAAAAATAATAATAAAATTAAAAGTGTTTTTTTTTCAAAAAAAAATATGAAAAATAGCGAACAAAAAATATATTTTGAATTTTTGGCACCCTTTCAAAAATTATGAAAAAATTCGTGAAGGATCTACTAAAGACACATTACATATATTTATTCTATCATGACGTGGGTCAATAGGCTTTGTTAATAAAATAAAAAGTTTTAAAGCCTAACAAAAAGAAATAAATTTTAAGCCAAACATTTTTGAAAAAATTGTGCTTCATCCGCGCTTTGAAGACCTTTAATTTGGAGCAAGCAAAACTAAAAAAAATCTTTTAATGCGGCTAACATATTAGAAAAAAAAACGAAACATCTTTACGATTCAATAATACACTTTTTGAAGCACCCACGTAAATCAAAGTAACAGAAAAAGCACGTTTTTTTTATTCTTAACAAGCCTAGCTGGGTAGATTTTAAAAAGTAAAAAGGCCGATTACCCCCCCCCCCCTTATGTGCCAAGGTCCTTTAGACTGCTTAGAAAAGACCAGCAAGTATATTTTGATTTCTTCAAAACATTTTTTTTCCATATAGATGGAGTCATCTAGGTTTTACCATATTAATGCTGGTCCTACTGAGGGCTTAGTACTAGTATAATCTGTCTCAAAGTATACCGTGTTAGCTCTTGCCTTCATTTATGGATTATACCTGCCGACAACAATAAAACTGCGGATCGGTAGGTATTAAAGAAGAAAACATTAGGGACGGACTTTAATAATATAAAGATTTATAATTTATTGTTTATTTATTTAAGTATAGTCTTAAAATTACATTAAGAAATTAAATATATGCAAAGTTTTAATAAATTTACAACTGCATTATCTATACATAATTACATGTTTAATCTAAATATCTAAATCCAATTCTATTTCACTATCAGAGTCATCATTAAGATTAATTACAAAAGGATTTATGTTGTTTTGGATAGAAATGTAAGAGTCCTCAATTTTTATAATGTGCTGTAGTGAATTTTTCCAGCTCTCTCTCATATTGTTTTTTAATTGCATATGAATTTAGGACTTCCAAAAGTTGCGTTTTTTTATAACTGAATTCAAAATAAATATCATTTCTTAACAAATATTCCTGGATTTCAGTTTTTGAATCCTTAATATTCTTTGCAGACACCAGCAAGCAGTTTGGGACAAATCCGTCTTCTGAACCAGCGTGTATTATGGTAATACGTTTTTCTTTATTTGAAGGTGCTTTCGTCTGACAGTTTTGACTGGAATCAACCCATCCTTTGGATACTGTGTCGTGTGTATCGAACCATGTTTCATCAAGGTAAATTATGGATCTGTTTTCTAACCTATATCTTTTAATTTCTTGCGGTATTTAAATCCCATTTTACAAACAACTCTCTGGAGGGTGGCACGGCTAATATTTATATTGGTTTCGTCTCCGTCTAGCTTCTTTTTCAGTTTATCCAAGGTAGAAATAACTCCGCTTTCATAAAGACAATATATTTTCCTTCTTATTAGGTCCTGATCACTATGGTCTTTTAAAGCTTCTTGTTTGATTCGACCTCTATTGATTAAAGTTTCATACACATTTTTTACAACCTGTTTTGCGTCTAATGACAAATGATTTTGACGCGACATAGTTATATTCTCGTAAACCAACTTTTCGAAACGCCCAGTAAAAACGGTTATTCAACACTGCCACTAAAATATTAGCCAAAATATTTATATGCCTAATGGTTAATACTCAAGAAATACCTGGCTCACCCCTGCCCTAATGAACAAATGGGTTTACCCAGTAACAATAGGTAATAAAATCGTTAAAGGTTTATTGGGGTATGGTCCGTCAAAAGCCATAACGATATACTTTGAGACAGACTATACCAACTCCATTTTATTTTCACGTTAGGGATATTCTCTTTTCACAATCCTAGTCGTACTTTTGCTGACGATAGTACCTTTCACGAATAATTTTTTCTTTCTCTAAGCCTGATTTGAAAAAGGACCGCAGGATAATGCAGATATCTCTTTTTCAGCAACTTAAATTATATTGAATTGCAAAGCCAAAAATCTTGTTAATATTAATACCTAAAAAAATACAGTCAGTTGTCGCCACCAATCCATTACTTACGATGAGTAAAGTTCTGCTTTCTTTTCTTTTATAAGCAATTTTCTGGCTTCTGCGCCGAAAAGTTGGCCGATATAATTCCGTCTCTAGTATATCCCAATTGAACAACACGTAGTGTTACTTTTATTCATCCCTTTACATTCCACCCAAAGGGGACCCAAACTCTGGTCGACCCTTATCCCTAGAGTGTCTAAACTGTGGAAGTAAATCCTGCAGAGGGATTTTCTTCCCCTCCAAACCTCCAATTTTTAAGTCCTGTGAAAATGTTACATTATAGTAATTTGGCTTTAAACCTTTATGCCCTGTTCCAGGTAATTAAAACGGTAAAGAAGGATCAAATTTTAAGTGCAGTAGTCTTTTTATAATAAATTTTTCTTTACTTTTTATTTTATTTTAAATCTAAAAGCAAGTTAAACAATTTTAAAATAACGTGAATGTGATAAAATCCTGTATATTGCTATTTACTTATGTATAATATTAAGTTGATATTGACTTTATAGTTTTATTCTGAGTGACGCTAAGTGATTTCCCCGAAGAATCAAAAAGAGCAACATGCAACGAACTAAATTCCCTTTTGTACATACATTATTAAAGTCCTGTCTCAGTTTTTAATAGTATTTACTTTGTCGAGAGTACTTTTGTTTATCTTTTATTAAAATGGTTAAAGTTTCAAAAAAGTTTTTAAAAATTTCTCTTGAATAAATAAAATTATCTGTTGTATTTTGTTGAAATCTTGTAGTTATAAGTTTAAAAATGTATTGATGAGTATGTAAATATGCAGGTTCGGTTTTAAAGAAATAGTGATTTTATTTAATAATGCTCGAAATTGTTATTTTAAAATTTAATTTAAAATTAATAATTTCAGTGTTTTGTTATATATCTATTTTGTAAGAAAGTTTTAAAGTACTAACGGAGCATGGGTGTCTTAAGTGAAGTAAGAGGCAGTTAGTTAACAAGGGACCTAAAGCTTTTAAGGTTTGGAGAAAAAGAAAAACCCTCTGCATACAGCAGGTTTTACAGTCTAAATACTTACTATAGGGGTTAAAAAGAATGCATAAAAATGAGAGTTCGTGTGGTTCTGAGGCAGGTGCTAAAAGAGCTTTTAAAGGTAGTTGTAAGAGTTAGATTATCAGTATGACAAATACTTTTTCGTTATAAAAGATGTCATTTCTTAGAACATTTTCAAATAGGGTCTAATTTAAAATATACTGAAAAACAATTTATTTGAGTTAAATAAAAATCGATTTTTTTTTAACAAATATTTTTTTGGTTTGAACCAAACAAATATTTGTTTAAATAAATTTACAATATACATTTCTTTCTTCTTTTAATACTAAAAATCGTCTGGGCTGGATGGCATACCAGCAATCGTCTTTAAAAATGTGTCCCTGAGTTGCACCCATCTTAAGTCGCCTCTTTTTAATCTCTTACGACACGGGCATTTTTCCGAGAGTTGGAAAGCTGCACGGGTGAACCCCTGTCTCCAAAAGAGGACCAAAAAAAGTCCCTTTTCTAACTATAGACCTATATCTCTTCTTTCATTTTTTTAAAAAGTAAAAAAAAAATTCTTAAAACCCCAAATCTTAAAGTATCTGGATAAACATAAGGTCTTACATGATAGACAATATGGATTCCGTCACAGTAGATCCAAAGCTGTTTTTTTTTTGTCTCCCCACAACTGGAACATGCCCCCCTTAGTTTCTTTGAATCTCAGACGTTCCCCTTTTACATATCCAAAGCCGATCAGGTCTGGCATGATGGGCTTCTTAAAAAACTTGTTTTACGGTCTTCTCCCCCTAAGCTTTGCTCTTGGCTTTCCTTTTTCCCTTTCTAATCGATGTATATCAGTTAGTGTGATGGTCATTCCTCCAGCTTCTACCAAATTAATGCTGGGGTGCCCCAGGGCCTCACTGCCGGTACCCACGCTGTTTTTCACACACTAACGATCTTTCTTCCACAATCAATCCCATTCAAGTTTTGTTGACGATAGTACCCTCCACTTTAGTATTCAATTTTTAAGCCACCGTGTAATCCTGATTTGGGAAAAAACAGGTCAATGCAGATATCTATTTCACAAGACCTCAAACTTATCTTGGATTGGGGCGCCAAAAATCTTGTTCAGTTTAATGCCTCCAAAACACGTCATGTTCGCTTGTCAAGGGTGTCGGGAAATGCTCATCCTTTAGACATGAGCGGCCAAGTTCTGCAGAACAAAGAGTCATTTAATCTTGTCGGGGTTACTTTTAAATAACCTCAACTGGCACAAACAAAATTTCATCCATAGCTTCGGCAGCTTCAAAAGATTGGATTCCTTCCGAGCCAGAAAATATTTCTCTTTTTTAATCTGTTCACACTGTATGTATCCCAAATCGGACCCTCTTTAGAATATTGTTTCATGTCTGGGGAATGCGTCCCCTACAACATTTTTACATTCGGGACTCCATTCTAAAAAGCGTTCGTCTTATTAATGATCCAAAGCTCACAGAAAGGCTTCCTCTTCTTGCCCACCTGAGCTGTGGGGGATCTGTCGCTCTTCTATAGGTATTTTCAGGGGCTTCTCCCTCAGAGGAATTGGCCAGTATAATTCCTTTCCTCTGGCAGCTCCCAACAGAGCAACACGTGCAATTTTTATGCATCCTCTTACAGTTAATTAGAGAGGCCGAACTTCCCCCCCTTTCTTCGTTCCTTTATCACTAGAGGTCGAGACTATGGAACCTACTGCCTGCAGAAGTTTTTCCTTCTCCTCCCAACCCCAAAATTTAAGTCCCGTGTGAACAAACTCCCAGACACCCACGGAAGTTAGTACTTAGGCATCAGCCTTCTGGATTGTTCCTAGTAAAAACAAACAAAATTGTTTAAAAGGATTTTTATTAAAAAATATATATATTTATTTCGTATTTATACCCCATACCGACAAGAAGTTATTTGCAAATAAATATTTGTTTTATGTAAAATAAAATATTTACTTCGTGATGATCGTAACCTATTTGTAATAAATAAAAAAGTAACCTATTTAACGTTTTGGTTTTGTTAAATTAATTATTTTTTATTTAAAAGAAACACATATTTATTTTTATAAAGTATGTCCACGGAAAAGGTGTTGGAAAAAATTTTTATTTTTGATTTTATCGAAAAAGCTACCCTGATTTAATTTTTACTTCTTAGAGTAAGATTGGGATAGAAACATTTAACATATTTTAAGCGGTGTTCAGAAAATTGGAAAAACTTAAAATGGACAAGAGTAAAGTGCAATTTATTTGAGAAGATATGGAAATATGTTACCAAGAAAAATTTTTCAAAAGTAAAGATATTCCTAATCCAATTTTTAAAAAATCCCTACTTTATTAATTTGTGATGAAAATTATTTTATTATCAATTAACTAATTCCAAATTAACAACTCATTTTGGCGTTGATAGTGACAAGCTTTATTGACATTTCGCTTTTATAATTTATTAGTCGTAGTATGGTCAGCTTTAAATGCTTACTTTACAGCAAAAAAATTGATAAAATTAATAATAAAAATGAAATTGATATTAAAATAAATTTAATTACAAAAAATAAAAGTGGGCCGATTTTTTTGAAAATTGGTTTAGAGAGTACCTTTTTTAAATTTTTAAAAAACTTTTCCAAGTAACTTATTTCCATATCTTTCAAATAAATGCATTTTACTCTTTTTACCATTCTCTAAGTTTTTTTTTAATTTTTTGAACAACCGCGTATAAAATATGTTAAATGTTTCTATCCCAATCTTACTCTAAGAAGTAGCAAATTTTTTTATCAAGAGTAGCTTTTTCGATAAAATCAAAAGTTTTTCCTCTTCAACACCTTTTCCGTGGACATACTGTATATACTTCTGACATATTTCCTAAACCTTTGTAATGTGCGACATGCGCCATTTTTTTGTCTTAGTCCCAAGCTTTTGCTTTTACCATTTAGAAGTATATATTTAGTTTTAAAAATCTATGCTATATTATAGATAAAATAATATGTTGTTTAGGAGTAACTAGATATTTGGCAATACCGTTTTTATGAGAAATAAAATTTTAAAAATAAAAAGCATTGCTATTTAAAATCATTTTAAAATACTATACAAATGATATATATTCTATTCTACAAAAATTGATTTAATTTACTTTGAAAATTTGGTAATTAATGGCCAAGATAAATTTTTTTCTACAAATTACTTTATGAAAAGAATTATGAAAACTGAAGTCGAATTCCGAAGTCTGTTCGGACTCGTTTAGTGCGGTTATATTGAAGGAGTTTATACTCACACATATATTTTTTTAATATCAATGTTTTTTATGGACTTCCACCAAGTAAAAGCCGACTCAATAAAGTTTTTTATTTCCTTTAAAAAGCCGAGTATTTGATTGTGGTCAAGGTTTATTTAATACGATGGTTTATTTTTATTAAAAATTATGTTACACTATTAATTTTATTTTTATTCTAAAATTACTTGAATTAAACAAATTTTGTTTACTTCGAATACAGCGAAATGGGTTTTTATTTAATAAAACAAAAGCTAGTTATTTATTACAATGCCAAAAAACATAGAAAAACTAAGCTTCAAAATTCTACATGAAATTATTTGAATCAAATAAAGAATTATTTACTTTAAGAAACATATTTTAAAGCAAAGAACGAAATATCAAAAAAATATTCTAAGGATTTCTTATCTTATTTTTTTTTAATGTACACACAGAATAAACAGATTATAAAATGTTATTACAATACCCTCAAAAATATTTTTTTCTTTGATTTGCTTAATTTGGCCCCCGTAAGTAAGAAATGGGAACTTTTCTTATGACAGCGAACTTCATTTTGTCTTTAACACTACGATGCACGACCTATTCAAAATATCAAGAGTAAACGACGGTGGTCTATTAGGACCAAATATGGCGGAGTGATTTTTTGGTTTTAGTAATACCTTTGGTAAAAAAATTATTTTATTATTAAGTTCTCACATGTTTTTTTGTTTTTTCATTACATAGGAAAAAATATTGTTCTTAGTTTTATTGAAATAAGAAAAACTTAAGAAAAGTGTGAATTTAAACAAGTTATTTTTAAAAAATTAAATAGTTACAAAAACGCGAAATGAGAAACATAAATAATATATTCTTATATTAGGAACTTAAAACTAACAAAAATGCAAATAGGTTTCTTTAAAAAAAAAATTCATTGCAGAAATTGCATCAACCTGAACATTGATCCTATTTATTTGCTTGCTGGTCCGCACATTCTCTACAGTAGGCTAAAATATGTTCCATGCAGAGCCAGCATTTGCAAAATTAACAAAAATAGCGTGTTTTACGTTTTTTGTAACATTTACAATGACCCCTCTTATTTGGAGGGGATCAGGTTCAGCTTGCCACTTGGTTCCTGAATATTTTTCAGCGGAATCACAAATGTACCTGTGTAGCCCAGAAGAACTTGCTTTTGAAGAAATGTGGTCTTTTACCAGTTTTTTTCCCATTTTTTATAAATAGTTGTTCTTCCTTTTTTTATATCAGAAGTAGGATTTTATGTCTTACAATTACAAAAGCATTGATGGAGGCAACATTTATCATTCCATAAAATTTTAACTAAAGGTCAACGTTTTGTATTTGGGCAACATTGTAACTTGATGATATTTTGTCCACAATATCCACCCCACATTTCATTGATTATAAAATTAATAAATATTGTTTGGCTATATTTTCGTCCACTGTACCAGTGTGATGAATCGATGAAAGTCATTACCTTTTTTCCCTTTCCCGGGATAGTGCCTGGCAGATGAGAAACTATATTTTCCTTCCAGTGTGACATAAATAAAGGCCATCGGTCACTTGCACGCTTTAGACAAGACTAACCAAAGTTTTAAAAATGTCTACGGTAGTCGGCAAGGTTTAATTTACCGAATATTTCCCAAATGGAATTACTAATCGCGTGATAAATAAAAATAAAATTGCAACGACGGTGGTTATCAGGACAAAGCTAGAATTACATCATTTTATATAAAAAATTAAGCACTCTGTATGACAAAATGTGTTTGCTGATACAGGTACCTAAAAGGACAATATGTCTTTAAAAAAAATTTCAAAAAAATTTTAAAGCATTATGTATTTGGCCTTTTACTGATAGACCACCGTCGTGCATCTGAGTGTTAAGGTATTAAGTTAAATAATATATTTAGTTTTCCTATTCGATACAGTTTTAAATTTTCTTAGTTCACAATTTTTAAAAGTTATATATTTGGAACATTTAGCTTAAATCTGGATGAAGAAATCATATGAAACTGCACAAAACTTAACTAATTCAGACTTGGAATTAATGTTTTGTGGTAAAAAGTATTATTTTTAAATTTGCTCTTGTGTTTAATAATAAATAATTAGGAATATTTAAAATATTTTTAAAATAAAGTTAAGCTACGCTTTCCTAGAATAAACTGAGTTTTCAGAAAGTTATTAAAATTAGAATTAGTTAAATTTTGTCTTAAAAATGTTGGATTTCCTGAGAATTTTTTATGACATAATGTTACAAAACACAGAGTAATTTATTTGTGGTGAGTTTGACGTATTTTAAAATTATCTAAAATTGCCGAAACATTAAGAAATGGTAAATAAGTATTATTTTTTGTTTAATTATATAATAGTCATTTTTTAATTATACATTTTTTTTAATGCTAAAATACTAGAAGCGTTTAAGTTTATTCTGTGATTTTTAACAAATGCATGTTAACATATTTTGGATTTGTATAATTCTTTGTTTTTTATTCTTGACTAATCTTCTTTTATGCGTTTGACTGATGGTTTAAAAATTTAACCATATTATGGTGTGTTTTTATTTACAAGGTATTTTATAAATAATATCTTATGTATCTTTGTAGAGATAAAATGGTTTTGCTAAAGTTACTCACGACGTAATAGTGCTCTGTGCTTTAAAAAGGGAAGGTTAATATATTTCCCATTCCTTTTTTTTCTAAAAGTACGGCAAAAATGAATATTGTTATTTTTTTATTAAATTAGGTTGTCTAAATTTTAAAAATAAAATGTTTGTAAAATCAGTTATATAACTATTTTAAAACAAAATATCGATTAAACTTTTTTTTCTGTAGTAATATTTGAATTATAACAAATTATTTTTAATTTTTTAATTATTTTTATAAAAACTTTTAAATTTTAAATATCTATTTTTATGTGTTGCTTTTTTGTAAATTTTAGTTTTAAAACTATGTTAGTCGTTTTTTATCAAAAATTATTATCAAGTCTAGAAAGAAAAGTTGTGAGTTAATTTTTAAAAATAACAAATAAACAAGTCACAACAAATAAATCTATCATTTCTGATATTATGTAAAAAAATCTACAATTTTCAAGATTTTTAAAGCAAAACTAAAAAAATAATATAACTATATTTTTATTTATCAATAAATGTATTTTAATTATTAAAAACGGTAACCTACTTGTCTCGAAACGGTGATGAGTTTTTTGATTTCAAAAGGTTTCTTCGGTATCTTTTTTAGGTACTCTGCAAGTTCGTAAGGATCAATTAATTTTGTGCACTTTCTCAGTACTCTGGTACCTAAACCAGTTTTGTTTCTTCTTGCAAAGAATATTTTAAAAATAAATGAGTCCGAGACAACAATATAAATTTTATGATCTTTTTTTTGAGTACAGGATGTCGCATTTTCGACACTTTTATAGGGTATCTCCGTTATTGTAAGCGCTACCAAAACAGTACCATAGGCGCCATGTACTCTTTTTTGGGTCAAACTAAAAATGGTAAAATTAAAATTTGAATTTTTATGCTCGCGTAAACGATACGAAGAAAAAAAGTCAATTTAAGAATAAACCTATATTTTCTTAGCTAAAAGTGATACAGAAAAATTTAGATTTATTATTTTTTTATACAAAATTTTCTTTATGTCACGTTGTCAAATAATCTGCCGTTTTCAGAACCAGTAGTCAGTGAAGTTATTGGACCTAAGCTATTTTTTTTAATGGAACGCCTTGTATATTTTAATCTAAAAAGATAGCATATTAAATTCCCTTTTCAAAAATATAGCACACCATGGATGATGCTGGCTTTGTATGCAATTTATTTAAACTTTATAACTTCAAATCACAGTAGGCTATAAAACAAAAGCTATTATCCTAGGAACAAAACTATGTTGACATTTTAGTTGGTAATAACATTTAAGGTCAATTTCAATTTTACATATTAATTAGTGAAAATAAATGACTTATTAATATTTGGAAAAATTTCTAGTTTATATTGAAAGTAGAAAAAACGAAGAAGTGACTCAAAATTTATATTTTGTTTGCTATCCGGAAAGACGATAACCATTTAGGTACATATTCCGACGACTGGAACAAAATTTAAAAATACGGCTCTTTTACAACGCCAAAATCAAAAACTTATATTAAAGAAAACAAGAAAAATGAAGAAATACGTGTGTTAGGATTTGTCGAGATATATAATCAGAGTAAGATTAATACTGTAATAGCTTTAAATAGTAGTAGCTTAAATTTTATTTAAGTGAAAACTCCTTTCCCATGTGAATTGCTAAGTTGCTTAATTACACTTTTATCTTATGCGTTTCTCAAATTTTGAAAGAATATTCCCAGCTGCATCAACAAACCAAATATTATAAATATATGTAAAACCGCATTTAGCGTCAGTTTTTGTGAATCTTTCGAGTAATAGAATACATTTTTTAAATAATTTTTTCGGGCTAAAGTTAAGAGCTATTAAGCACTTTTTGTGAGTAATAAATGAGACTGAACCATCAGACTCGGCTATGCAACGCTCATGATGCAGTAGGGAAACAAGCCAGATACTAAAAGACGACCAAATGCATAGTGTATTGGCTTTTTATGGATCGATTCTTTTATCGTCTTGAATTTAAGATTTGCGGATGTTAGATTGTAAAAGGTTAATAGGGAATCTCGTCTTGGTGAAGTTTTCACTTCTGTCTTGTCGTCTTAAGCACACACTCTAATTTTAATCTCTAAAATCACTTTGAAATTTAAGGAATAAAAATCTACCTTCATCAGAAAACGGAAATTTCAAAATGTAAGGCGCAAAGAATTCTGACGTCCAGTAGATATTTACCGTATGTTGTTAATTTGACCCAATATTTGCACCCTGGTGATGATGTGAGAGGATTGAAATTTTGTCACTGGTTTTTAAATAAACCTAACAAGGCTCGTTCTATTTACAAGAAAAATATTTGGTTAGATGAATGTCGAATAACAAGTTGCATTATTCTTAACCGACAATATGAAAGACATTGTAACTCCACAAACCCCAATGGTACGACCTGTTCGTCAACAAGGTCGATTTAGGGTAAATGTAAGTTGTTTTTATTTTAAAATAAACTGGGGTATCGCTGTTTTGAAGATAGTTTAAATGATAGGTATCTCCAATTAAACCTTTTTAATATTCTTGATGATGTTTCTTTAATTGAAGTAATATAGATTTACTTTCAACAAGATAGCGCTCCTACCACAGCGTTTTGAAGTTGCGGAGTTCGAGATTGCCATTGAGGTGCAATGAACCGGTCGTTGTTACAGGTACAGAGACACATTGTTGCTTGTTAGGACGGACAATGGGCCTTGAGTGCGTTTTTTCGTTTAAAGGTAGATGAATTCTTGAAACTTGTAGAGCATTCTAGGTAGCCTTGAACAGATGATGACTTCAACCCCCAAGTCTTTTAATATTCGTTTGCCTTCACCAGAAATTATAACATTGTAGCTGAGGAATGGGGTTTGGAAGACGTAAAAGGCAGCTATTTCCAGAGGGCATCTTGCCAAAAGTATTTACCTATGCACTGGATACAAGCCAATTTTTTGTAATTAACAAAAATCTTCTGTGTGGTGTTTCGGGCTTTCGTAAACTGGAATACTTTCTATACAAAACTAGATATTTTCCACTTTAAACCTAGAAAATGACAAAACTTCGGCGAAAATTTTTTGAGTCTGGAATATTTTACAATTTAAAAAATTCCCTTTGCAAATATCAATTCTAATTTTCATCAATTCTTTCGACGACACGCACCAGCTAGTCCGAAAATTGTAACTACCTTCATCGCTAGATAGACATCATTTGGAGACATTAATAAATTTTGCTATTTCATCTTTCGAGAAAATTTTGGCCTTCTTGGTCTAAATCCCACATTTTGCTTCTTCAAAAATGATGTAACATTGAAATATTTGCTTAAATCCATGTTCTTTTCGATCTTAATGACACTTTTTAACATGGAATACCTTACCAAAGGTATTGGGTTTACATGTTTTAGCAAGTTCCGCGAAATATGCCATAAAAACTTCTTCTTTCATACTTTTGATTTTTTTCTCGCCACACCAGCTTGTAAATGCTGTATATTCTTTCTCGTACCTGTGCCTCGACTTGGACGGCAACAAATCAAGTACCTGTTTAAGTGGGAAATTTGCAAGGGTTTACTTTTTCGCACTAGTGCGGAAAAGTGATTATTTTCCGCACTAGTGCGGAAAAGTGACACTTTCCAAACTAAATTGCGTGCGGAAAAGTGCTGCTTTTCACACGCTAGTAGAAAAAAATAAATATTATCTAATGGTTCTTTAGTTTGACTTTTTCCACACACTCGTAGAAAAAATGTTGTACCTAACACGTACGGAAAGTGTCTTTTCCACCCTTGACGGCTTACCCGAACTCCGCTTCGCGTCGTTCGTGTAACTGCCGTCGCATGCGGAAAAGTATCACTTTCCGCACTTGTTAGGTAAATAACTATTTGTCAAGTTTTTAAAAGATATTATTAAATTATAAATTTATCTACTTCGCAAAGAATAAAAGTCATTATGTACACAAATCTTTATTACTCTGTTATAACGAAACTGTTACCCAAAGCCATAAGTATTTTGTGTTTTTAAAATCGGCTCTTTTTAAAGATTAAAAATCTGCATTAAAGTATTATTTAAAATTACTATTTACATATTTAAGGAAATAATGTTTTTTTGCTTTAACAAATAATGAATTTGTCCACATATTATGTACACAATTATTTAACACCTTGTAACCACGAAACTGCCATCTAAAACCGTGTCTTATGCTTTTAAAATTAGCTCTGCTTGAAGATTATAAATTTGCAATAAAATACGGGGATTTTACTACATGAGTCACCCTGTATATTTATATTTTATGTTAAAAAATGCGCTATTTAAAATTATTAATGTGTTCGAAAAATTTGATTTTTTTTTTGCTTTAGCAAATAATGAATTTGTTTCATACTTTATGTACACACTGTATATTTAGGGCTTTGCTAGAAACCCTACTATATTCTTGGAGATAGACAGATATAAAGTTTTCTAGCTATTTATTGACGTTTTGTTTTATGTAAACAAATAAAAATTAAACTACTTTTTACTATGTTCAATATACGTAAATAAAATAAAAACATATATTTGTTCTTAATTAATTAAATCAAAAACGTTTTAAAAAACCACAGGAAAACATCCATTTAGTGTTCCAAGAAATAAGGCTTTTAGAATTCATTTCTGTCCCTGTTTTTCTGGGAAATTTACTAGAATCCACTAAAAAACGCTTAATGCATTAACGTGATAGCGATATTCAGACTTGTCCATTTTTGCAAATGTAACATTGCTGCGAGCGAGGAGAACTTAAAACTGTAGCAAAATAAAGTATAAATTAAAGCTGATGTCGCTGGATTCATGCTTCGATTGCTGCGACTTGGCGACACTTGGAAATTGTTACTTTGAGAGACCTACTATGTCATGAAAATATTAAATTTTCTTTTGTATAAATATTTGAATTATCATAATAGGTTTTTAATTAAAACTTAAGGGCTTTTAAATTAAGAGTTTAACATATGAGTTTAGTAAGGTGTTGATCTTTCATGGTTCGCTTCAATTAATTAAATGTTTAATTTCCACCTAAGGCTACAATCACCTCATATCTTCTTAAGCTAACTGTAGAAGATATCGAAGGTCTTCCAATGTCTTTAAATGGTGAAGTAAATTAGTAAATTCGTCTACCCCCAGGTTTCTTACTATAGGACTAAGGTCAGACTCCAAAAATCCTGTCTAAAGATCCGGTCAATCCTATTGGCACTCTAAAACCAGATGGAACCTACTCTGAAACTGGCAGGGAAACTTTTGGGGATTTTGCTCCAAACACATCTACCAGGATCAAGAGAAACTCAGCTTAATGAGACCTACCCAGTCGTCAATGTTCCGAATATTCGGCCCACAAGAAGCGACTGGGAAGTAGCAAAGGAAGTCATAACCTACGAAAAAATCGAGTGGGCAATTGAATCATTTGAAGCCTACAAAGCACCTGGACCTGATGGGATAATCCCAGCACTACTACAGCAGGGAAAGCAAACCCTAGTTCCACTGCTTTGTAAACTCTTCCGTGCAAGCCTAGCTACGAGCTATTTGCCCAATGCATGGAAGCAGACTAAAATGGTCTTCATTCCAAAGCCGGGTAAGGACTGCTCCCAGGCAAAGGGACTTAGACCAATTACATTGTCGTCTTTTATGATAAAAACAATGGAAAAACTGATCGACAGGTATGTCAGGGAAAACTCTCTGACAGAGAGGCCACTCCACAAAAACCAACATGCCTATCAGTCAGAAAAATCATGCGAATCTGCTCATCATCAACTGGTGACCAGATTAGAACTCGCACTGAACAACAAGGAAATCGCACTTGCTGCATTTCTTGACATTGAGGAGCTTTTGATCGAACCTCCTTCAACTCAATGGCCGCGGCTCTTGCCAGACATAATGTTAACGACACCATTTGTAGGTGGATAAACAACATGTTACTTGGCAGACGAGCGCAAGCAACGTTATTCAGCGAAACAATGGAGGTGTCAGTGGTCAAAGGATGCCCACAGGGAGGGGTTCTATCCCCACTACTGTGGGATATGGTTGTTGACGAACTCCCGGTGGAACTGAATAATAATGGCTTCTATACCCAGGGGTATGAGGATGAAATCACTATACTTGTCGTGGGGAAGCATAACAAAACAACCTCGGAGCTTATGCAAAGGGCACTGAGAATTGTGGAGGGATGGTGCAACAAGGAAAACCTTACTGTTAATCCTAGCAAAACTGCGCTAATACCCTTCACTAGACGAAGGAAGCTGGATGATTTAAAATCTCCTCACTTCTTCGGTACCACACTCGGCTATGTTCAGGAGGTAAAGTACCTTGGATTAACTCTGGATTCTAAGCTAACCTGGAATCCACATATGCAGAATGTGATTAATAAGGGCAAAATGGCTCTAATGGCTACCAAAAGAGCTGTGGGGAAGAATTGGGGATTTCAGCCACGCATAGCACTGGTTGTACACTGCTGTGGTAAGACCCATGATAACCTACGGTTCAACTATCTGGTGGCCAAAAATAGAACAGAGAAAGCAGAGCTGGAGTTATCCAAACTCCAGCGACTACATGTCTCTGTATAACGGGAGCTATTAGAAGCACTCCAACTGCAGCCATGGAAACCCTACTAAGCCTCCCCCCTCTTGGTATAATTATTAAGGCGGAGGCGAGGATTGGGGCATACAGGCTGAAATGTAACGGCAACTGGTGCTCTGGGCCTGCCCTAGGACACACCAGAATAACGAGCAGTATCACAAACCCAATATTTGAGATGGGGAGTGATACAATGCCAAAACGAATAAATACACACAGACCATACAAAACCCAGCTTACCTGAGGCGGTAGTGAGCGATCTCCTGGTCAGTCTGGGAAGTTGGTTTGGTATACCGATGGATCCAAGACGACAATGGAGCCGGCGCAGGAATACATGGTATGACCCCAGGTTCAATGCTTATGCTTCCCTGGGGAAATATGCCACTGTTTTCCAGGCGGAAATATATGCCATTGAACTTTGTCTGCGAGAGAACTTGAGGAGGAGATATAAGGGCAGGGACATTACTTTTCTGATAGTCAAGCGGCCATAAAAGCTTTGGCATCCCAACAAGTCAACTCAAGGTTGGTTTGGAACTGTCTGCAATGCCTCCTAAACCTGGCTAACCACAACAAAGTTACACTTTCCTGGGTGCCAGGACACAGGGGAATACAGGGCAATGAAAATGCAGACTCCCTGGCCAGGCGAGGCTCCGCAGCAATGTTTGTGGGTCCTGAACCTGTTTTTGAATACCAAAAGCCTCGGTTCGTGGCTACATGACTCGGTGGATTCAAACACAACATCAGTCATACTGGAACCACATTCCAAGGCAAAATCACAGTAAATCAATGCTGGACTCACCATCGAAAGCATTGACTACTAAAACTAAATAGGAATCAGATTAGGATAGTGACAGGATTAATAACCGGACACCACCCTAAGAAACATATGCACACTATGGGCATCTATAGAGAAGAACCCATTTGCAGACTATGTGACGAAGAGGAAGAGACAGCCTCTCACATCATATATGAGTGTCCTGCACTTACATACTGGAGAACAAACCAAAACCCTCATGGTGGACACTAACCACCAGGAGGCTGGAGACCAGAAAAAAAACAGTAAAAGGGCTACTACACCTGTCTAAGGTGACAAACCTTTTAACTGAAAAAAATACACAAGAGATACAACAAGCCCTGTAGGCTGCAGTGTCGAGGCGGACAAAACCTCAACTTGTGTATTTACTTTATCAATAATCAATCAATCAAGGTCAGAAGTAGTGATGAGCAAAATAAGACCAAGACCAAGACCAAGACCGGGCTAGTCTTGGTCTTGGTCTTGCAAGTCTGGTCTTGGTCTAGGTCTTGCAAGCCAAAAGAAAGTCTTGGTCTTGATCTTGGTCTTGGTCTTGCACCACCCGGTCTTGGTCTTGGTCTTGCTGCAAGAGTCTTGCTGGTCTTGCTTTTTTTAAATGTGGGGTTTATTTATTTATAGCGCTTTATTTTTAGTTATATTGAGACACAATCTGCTTTTATACATTTAGTGGCTTGATAGAAACATTTAAGTAATAAGAATTATTTAAATTTTATTTAAAGAAGCATATAAAATTAAAGCAAGTACAAACTGTATACTGTCGAGCAGCAAAAAACTTTTAATTTCAACCAGATGTGAAATTTCCATGAAAATGATTCTGATTTGTAAACATTGATTTCTAATTCAAAAAAAAAAAGTTATTTAGAAAGCTTTTTAGTTCAAATAAACTTTTTATTTTCAAATTAGTCAAACATTTGCCAAACAAAGTTTGTATAAATACTTTATAAACATTCTGCATATACAAGGTGGCTCGAGAGTGCGACAAAGCTCGATATCTCCCACACCGTTCATAATGATGAAAAACAGAATTAACAAAAAAATTTTAGAAAAAAGGCGTAATATGTAAAATTATTTTCTATCTACCACTGAGAAAACTTGCTTAGTTTTAGCTTTTAACCAAAAAAAAAAAAAAATGTGGCAAAAAATTCATTAAAAAAATCGCTTTTCTGTATATTATGCTGGGAATTCTTGAACTGTCATATAGGTACAATGTCGACGTAGATGGTTTTTAAATATCATTTTCAATTTTCACAAAAAAGACGTCATCATTATACTTTTTGGCATTGTTTTGACTTTTTTTCTAAAGCGGAAGTGAAAATTAAAATCCATTTATATAAAAAGTATTCGATATGACAAGACAAATATATTTTTTATTAAACCATCACTTTTACATTTATATCTTAGTTTTAAGAAGCAAACTAATGATGTCACTTCTTACAGTGTGGCACAAAAATAATGTATTTCAGGATTTTGGAAATTTTTGATCCACCCTGTAACTGGCATCACTAAATAGCTAATTTAAAAAACTTTAGGAATGGGTAAGAAATTTTTAGCTTCTATAACTTTTGTACTCCTAGTTATTATCTGTCGTAAACGGTTTTGGAGAAATCGGTCTTTGTCGGACCATTGAGTCACAATCTTATTATTTTTAAAAGATTTACTAGTTATCGTTGTTAGATAATTTTATAAAAGAACAAAGTGATCGATTTAATTATAATTTTAGTAAAAAACCTGTTACTCATAAAATAATCGCCTTTTTAGGCAGTTATCGACACATTTTTGTCATGTCTGTATGAAATACATCTGTATATTGAATATGAAAATTAAATATTATAATTTAAAAAAAGTGACAAAAGTGCAAGAGTCTTGCAGGTCGGTCTTGGTCTTGCGTAGTCTTGCACTCCTCGGTCTTGGTCGTGGTCTTGGTCTTGCATACCCCGGTCTTGGTCTGGTTTTGCAAGCGAGAAGGCGGTCTTGGTGTTGGTCTCGGTCTTGGTCTTGGTCTTGCGGTCTTGGTCTTGGTCTTGCTCATCACTAGTCAGAAGATCCAGGTCACCATAATAAAATATTGATGTGGGCATACTGATAAATATGTTATGTTAGGGGATTCCAAGGTAAGACAAAGATGGGGTTCTATGATCTGATGATTGCAGCAATCAGCTGTCATATTACCTCTAACAAAGAATAAGTAAGCAACTATCGTACAAAATAGGCCCCCAAACTATCACTCCAACAAAACATTACGTTCTTGTGGCAGGAGGAAGGAAACTCTGCAACATCGACATTATTGGATTGTAAAACCAGTGTGAAACCATGGCAGTGGAACATATCTAACCGAAAAAACAAGTGACCATAAACTGACTTTGCACAGGACATCCTTTTGTATCTAATGTTATTAAATAACCGTCCATTATAAATACTGTGTTCAAGGACTTTATAGTCTGAGAGCCGAAGAAAAATTGTTCTTCACCCATTTGTTAACCGGATGAAACCCATTTTTTTGTTAATCTTACACATAAATAAATGCATTTTGACTATATTGCCTATCAAAATATGGTCAAGACTATTTTTAATTAAATTAATTTAAATCAACTTTTTTTAACTTTGACTATGTGATAACTAAATAATTTTTGTATAGATCGAAATTTTGAACCGTACAAAATATGCCTAGCTGGTCTTGCCCGCTTATTTTTAGTCAAGACTAACTGGAAAGCAGGTGCAAACAGTTAAGTTTTTATAAGTGACTATTATAATTTGAGAATAAAGATAATTAAATATAAAACTCGTTGATATACTCTTGCCAGCGAAAAAATGTTCAAGTGCCTATTGTCAAGCTTTGAAGTTTATAATACAGTTGCGCGTGCAAGAGAGAGAGAGAAAGCGAATCGCCTGACAAGTGTGGTAGAGGAAGACAAAGTATGGTCGCTGCGCCCGGCGTATTCGTCAAATCAGAGAGAGTAAGCAAAATCGTTTTAAATAGAACAGTGAAATACAGAGCTTGTCTATAGTCTACTAACATTTCGAAGTGACAACTAATAAACTTTTTTTTAATTTACAATTTGATATATTTACGTAAACGCATTATAATTATTTTATCAATAACTAAATATTTAATATAGAGGTATTAAATTATTCGCTGAAATTAAATGTTAATAATTGTTGGTTTATTTTTAATTTTTTCATGTAAAATTGTAAAAATGTAGTTGAAAATAGATGGACAACACACAAAACACTTTTTATTCATTTTTTAAATTTAATTTTTAGTGACACTATAAACTTCTAAGCTTGACAATAGATCATTTGAACATTTTTTTGCTGGCAAGAGTATATCAACGCGTTTTATATTTAATTATCTTTATTCTCAAATTATAATAGTCACTTATAAAAACTTACCTGTTTGCACCTGCCTTCCAGATAGTCTTGACTAAAAATGAGCTGACAAGACCAACTAGACATGTTTTTTTCTAAGTTACCACGTAGTCAAAGTTTAAAAAAAAAGTTAATTAAAGTTAATTTAATTAAAAATAGTCTTGACCATATTTTGATATAGGCAATATAGTCAAAATCAACGAACTCAAGGACTAGAAGTAACGCAACTCCAGTTTGTAGGCAGGGTGTTTGGTATAGTGATCTGTTTGTTTTTGTTTTGGAAAAACGTAAACAAATTGCCAGATTTCAAAAACCAAAATCAGGAAATTACCTTGAAAATGTAATTAAATTATTCAAAATTTTTGGTTTTTGTGTTAATATAGGCAACATCGATTTAAATATAAACATTTATTAATTTGACAGTTCCCAGCACCGTCAACAAGGTTATTTTGGACAGCTGCTGCATTCGTTTAATAAAAAATGATAGTTGTACGGCACTTCGATGTCATTTATCTCTTTCTAGCAGGTTGTATTATTCAATAACACGTTTTGTAAACTGACTTGATCAACAGCAACCGAATTGAGCATATCTGTCTGTCACTTCAGATAATAAACAAAAATTTATGGTGCAATGCCATAAACATTGAAAAAGTTATTATTTCTGGAGTTTTGTTATTCAGTGTCTTTAATTAATGTTGCCGGTGCAGTGTGTTTACAAGAACTATCCCTCCTTGCCCCACTGAATATATTAATGCCAAACAAGGTTTGTTTACTTTATTTCTATCCAAGAATTCGTTGGTCAAAATGCATTTGTTTATGTGTAAGATTAACAAAAAAAAAATGGGTTTCATCCGGTTAACAGATGGGCGAAGAACGATCTCTCTTCGGCTCCTCTACTATTACTAAATAAGAACAGCACAAAATTATTTTAAACGATCATATTCGAGAATAAACCAAACCAATTTCAATAGATCTTTTATGGTCACAAAACTACTGAGTGTAAATAGCTTAGGTTGTAGTAAAACGATTCCAAGGACAAAAGGTAAAACCGCCTATCTTGACGTTTCGTACTTTCCAGGTAATATCCAATACCTTTGGGAGGTACGTCGTTCTTTAGTGCATGCTTGAAAAAATCTTACAACTGTGTTTAGGTTCCCGTTCCTCCTTGCAGCAATTTATCTAAACGATATTTTACTTTCTTGCAGTCCAGCTATTCGACATCTTTCATACCTTTTTTGCTGATAAGCTGATAAAAGCTTATTTTGCCAAAGATAATTACCAATTACTTAAACCCTAAATAAACGCTCTTAAACATAGTAAAACACTACCTATGGCTGGTAATACTAGATATCCGCTTGATCTGTTTTTAACAAGAAAAAATACTTTAAAATAAATTGACTTCTAAGGGGTGTTCACATTTTATATCACTTGCTATTTATGGAGTGGAGATAGTAGTGTTTTCATATTTTTTTAATTTTGTTTTTGTTTTCACGATTTTCAAGAATTACTACATTATCAAAAACGTGCTTAAAAATGACACTTGTATTTATGTGTCTGTCGGCCTAAACCTAATATCATATAATAGCAAGAAACTGTGTGGGCGAATGTTTTATCAGATTGTGTAAGTCAATATCTCGCGTAACAGGCATTTTTAAAGGGATGTGGATAAAAAATCATAATTAAGAAACGCAATCTCCCAATGAAAACAAATTTAGTATAGGCGGTAATAAAGTTTTTAAGAGCGTCAAAAATTAAAAAAAAATAAATAGAAATACTAATTGAGGGAGTTTTTATTGTTGGCCAATTTTGTAAGTCGTGAAAACATATTGGTAGTGTTTCCAAAGAGTCGGTCAAAACGGAAAAAATACATTTAAATAATTAGCAAATACCCAATTTAGAAATAAAATTAGCTGGAAGACTTACTTAATATTTACGGATGGTACAAGTCATTAGGGTACGTTAGCAAATTTTCTAGGGTTAAAAATAATGAAAAAAAGTCAGCAAAAAAGTAACAATTTTTACCCAATATTGATATGAACAAATACAATTACGCACACTTAACCTAAAAAAAATTTTCGCATCTTGAAATTTGGTTAATTACAGTGGTCCAATTTTTAGTAGAGCCCAAAAAGTATATATTTTTTAAGATTATAAGTATTTTTTAGGTCCTTTCAAGTTTTTTACAGCATATACAATATCCTCATAAAATTTTATAAATAACTTCTAAATAATCGTGTAAATATTATAAACCATTTAAAAAAAATATCATATAAGTACGACACTCTCTAAGTGACATTTATTTAGGAAAGTAAATTGTATAGTAGGCTCAAATTCATTTCCAAGCGGAAATGCAGTCCCCTTTATATCCCAAGGAAAACAGTTCCCATTAATTGTTTTCATATTTTTTTAAAGAAAAAATTTACTGCACCTAATATACGACCGGAAATAATTAAAATTAAAGTATAATATACAAGTTGGTAATATGCTCCAACACTGACGCCCAATTTCGCACATGTTCAATTTTTATATCATTAAAATTGGATAAGGGCCATAACATTTTGTTTTTACATAGTAAGGAAATAAGGATACTCGGTCTTAAAAAGACAATTATTTTTAAATATGCTTGTTATAACACATTAAATCTACTTTTAGTACAGGGTCTTCATTAATGTCCATAAACCACGTGACCAAAAATGTTGCGGGTTGCCTATTCACAGCTTGCACAAAATTTAATAAAATATCCCGAGAAATATTTATTGGTGCCGTGCATTTTAAAATCGATTTTTAAATGTCAAAAACATTTGTTTTTTTAAAGTAAGAAAATTTACCATTTATAATTTTTTTTAGTAACCGTAATTTGAAGCAAGTTATTACAGCCTTTTTTGGTCATTTAGTGTAAAGACTGAAGTCTCTTGTTTGTCACTAATTTAATTTGCTAGATTTAGGTAGAAAAAATGTTGTGCTTAGCGAAGATCTGTTATAATTTTTATTATATCTTTGGATTTTTGTTAATTTAAACCTAATAGGAAAATTCAAGTCACATAAACTCGTAGTTCACACAGTTTATTTAAATTAATTTAATTAAAACTACTTGACTTAGACATATTTGTACATTGGTAATAAGTTACACTACATAAGTGTTTTTACACGTCAATTATTACATATTAAAAGTAATTAGGATAATTATTACATGCTCAAAGAAATTAAGATAAAACAATCTACAAAAAATTCCAATTATATAAACATTATTACAGTAATCAAAAATGAAGTTTCGATAAAGGTATGTGGATTCTCCGTGGCCCAAGTTTGATAGTTCTGACTATTAATATAGCTCGACAAATGAAACCAAGCTTCATCAGAGAAGAAAATACGGTCCAAAACATCATTATTTTTAAGAATTTCATTAAACCGTTGGCAAAACTGCACCCTCTTTGGATAATCTGGTGGAAAGAGTTCTTGCGTTACTGTGACCTTCTATGGATGCGTTTCCAATTTTTTGGTTAGTGCTTTATGTTAAGTACCAACAGACATTCCTATAAAATATATGGCACTGGTAACATAAATTTCAATTTTTATTTAAAATAGTATCCTTACCGGTCTGAGTAGACAACTTCTGTTGTTAGGACTGTGCTCCATTCGGGCACGTATATAATCAAAAGTAGGTTCTGTAAGCACGATAGATCTTTCAGTGGACTTTTCCTTACAAATGCAATTCTTGTTTTCGAAGCGATTGATTAGCACTTTGATTACGAGTTGCACTTCTTAAATATGCCGTTATTATAAACGCATTTTGTTTTGCGGTCCACATTTTAAACGTTTTATAAAAGTGAAAAAACGGTTTTATTTTCGTATCATCAATAACAAAAACACATGTAACTTACCTTTAAAACTCGAAATATGCAAAGTAGTCCTTAAAAGAACTTTTTTAAGCTTGTAAGGTTCGTTTTCGAAAATAATTTAACCAAAAAATCTAAAAAATTTTCAAAAAACTGCCCAAAAACCAAATACCGCCAACGCCAACAATGACAGTAGTGTCAGTCAAGTAAACTATCAACCAGAGCTTGCTGTGTTGCCAAGCCTAATTTTAAGGCTTAGTATATTGACCTGTTAATTAAAAAACAAGTTACTATAATTCCTTTGCATCAAAAATGTATACCTCATTTAAGTCTCTAGGAGCAACTGTTTTCGAGATAAGGGATCTCGCAATTTTCATATGGAAAATGGGTTTCGACCAATTGATTTCAAACTTTACAAAGTAATAGATTTCAACACGCCGATCAAAAGTTTCCACGGGCACAAAACCCGAATACCCCTCTAGCCCCCCCAAAATCACCCTTAAAAGTCCCCAAATCCTTAGTGATTTTTGAGGCAGATTTTGGGGGAGTTGGAGGAGTTTTCGGGTTTTGTGCCCGTAGAGACTTTTAATCAGCGTGTTAAGAACTATCACTAAGCAAAGTTTGAAAACAATTGTCCGAAACGCATTTTTCATAAAAAAATTGCCGGTTCCTTTAAAGTGCGTTTATCTCGAAAACAGTGGCTCCTACAAACTTAAATGAGGTATATTTTTGATGCAAAGAAAATTTTAGTAACTTATTTTTTAATAAACAGGTTAAAAGTAATAAGCCTAAAAAAAGTTGAGTGTATCTTGGTTATTATCAACTTTGTGATAAGGCAAGTTTACGTAAGTTGCATTATTTTGACCTAAGGAATTTGCTGTTGCTCTGTGTCCTATTACTTTTGGCACACCCTGTATATTATGTTATTTAAAAAATGCATTTACAGATAATTACAGGGCAAATATTTATATTGATTTTTTTAAATATAATTATGTATTTATAAATATCTTTATAGTGAAATAAAAATTATTTAATTCTAACTAGAACATGTTGTCATGTTGAAGACCAATGTTTTTTGGGGCAACTTACTCTGCTCAAAGATGGGTTAGTACAGTTTTTCTTATACGCCTAATACAGCAAACAAAACAAATATCTTCTTTTTATAATGGAGCTTTATAGAAATTTAAAAGTTTTATTTACTTTTGGTTAAGCCAAAAGTGATACAAAGCAAGTAAATTGATCAAACAATGCGTATTTGTGTTAAAAACCGACGTACCAAATTTATTTCTTTTATCTTACAGAAGGACCTGAGAAACACGCAGTATAGTGTCCACACACACAATTTTATATCTTAAATTAAATAAAAAATCCAATATATAAGTCACTAAACTTTAATATTTTTAAGAATTTATATACTGATATAAATTAATGTGCAAGGATTACAATATTTTATTACTAAAAATTTTAACGCATATGCTCTTTAAAATAGACGATATACCCTTAAATTGTTTCTTAAAGGTCATAGACGGCAATGTATAGAATTAAATTTTATTTATTTATTTTGAAACTCACAACGGTTTTAGTGGTAACTATCTTCCTTCTTTTTAAGCCACCTTCGGATTATTTAGACATTAATTATATTATAGATGGATAAATAAAAAGGGCTGGTTTGAACGATCGCATAGTTGTTTGTCCTTCAATTGGGGGTAAATCTTTATGGTCCTATGTCTAGATCATTAGTCAAAATTTGTTCAATTTCACCTCTAACTTTTAGATATGAAACTACTTTTTCCTTAACGAAGCTTTCAAACTAAATGTTTTGCTTAAAAATTTATTACCCATTCTACCCTTAATCCCCAAGTCTTTTTTTTCAAACAGTTGCTTTTTTTCTTATAAAATATCAAACACCTATTTGAGGTCAAGCAAGTGCTTTACTTTTTCCTTATACTTAGAAACCATTTTGGCTAGATGGTACAGCAGCAATCGTTTACAAAAAGGTGCTTTTAAATGTGCATCTATCTAACCCATATATCTAACCTATTCTATTTCTTATAACATGGGCATTATTCTAAAATGCTGGAAGGCCACCGGCAACCCATTTATAAAAAATTATCTAAAACATAATATTAAAGAAAATAACGCTTTTCTCACAAAAGATTTACACCAGCTCTCTTTCCATTTATTTAACTTATCTGAAAAAAGTCTTTTACGTTCCCCTTTGGGGAATTTAAATTGCTCAATCCAAGTCTTTCGGGTTTTGATTTGGCACAATGCGCCCCCTTGGACAAGCTACTCTTTTTGGGGGGTTTGGCCTTAAGTTTGTGTTTGTCGCTTTAGGGAACCTTTTGTTATGGGTATATCTTCATTTTTTTTTTTACAGACTTATTTAAAATGACCACTCTTAAAATTTGCCTATTTCTTATTTTCCATGATTTCTTTAAAATTTTAATTATAACTTATTTGGGAGTTTAGTCAAATATTTAATTATGAACAGACAAACAATACTGTCCTAAGTAAAATATATTTAAAATTAAATCAAAGTCATAAAACGTGCTTTAAATATTTTTATTTATCCAAAAAATTATACCTAATAAGTTGGTCTAAAAACTTACGGAATTACTACTAGAATATTCTACTGACATAATCCCAAAAAGTACAATAAATAAAATATATATTAAACTTTTATGGGTGTGAGCATTAAAAATACATTTATATTCCAACGTAATTTAATATATTATTAGGTGGTAGAGGAGCTTTCCTCGCCTGAGGGGTACCACCCCAATTGCCCCTTTTAAAAGGGCTCGTGAAGTCTCAGGACGTTTCGAGTTCTGGGCGGTGAGTCAGTTTTCCTTCTTCCTCTTCCCTTTTAGTTTTCCTTCTTCCTTTTTTCTTTCTTTCTCCTTTTTTTTCCACTCTACTAAAATTTGGAAATAATGATGATGGCACACCCGAACGTAAAGTTATCCGGAGGAAAATAACTCCATTCGATTATCCGGGCGAGGGGACATTTGGGGGCCACCATCGAAAAGTCTAATATCCTTCACAAATATATTGGGGCTTAACTCCAACGTAAACTCTGTTCACCATTATCTTTAATCCTCCAAACCCCACATACTTTTTCACCGAAACCCAAGTAAAACCCAAAACAAGCAACCACCTCCTTTTTCCCCGGTTATGAACTCATTTCATCTTTTCGACCCCATGGCGGCGTTTGTGTTACGTTCGCAAGACCTGGCTTGTGCTAGGGTTTCTAACCTCGAACCGGGTAGGGCCTGATGTTCTTTGGCTTAAACTTTCTTTCAGATCTTCTACCAAATTTATCTGCTGTATATACTGGTCCCCGTCCGACAATTCCTACAACGAGCTCTTCGATTTCCTTTCAATAAAGATCGACTATATTATTTCCCAGTTTCCATTGGCCGAAGTAATGGTTCTCGGGGATTTTAATGTTCATAATAAGGATTGGCTAGGATCAAAAAAACGACACACAAGGCAGGGCAGCAGAAAATTTAGCAATCAGCAACTCGCTCACCAATCTAATTATGGAACCTACCTACTTTCCTAGGGTTCCCACCCATAATTCTAACCCCTAGATCTTTTTTCTTACTTCCACCCCCGAACTCTATCAACATCAGTAACTGCTCCCCTTGGTAGCACGGGACCATGGTTTGGTCACCGTATCCACTCATTTTGAGGCAACTGAAAGCATGCCGCCAATGAACCGTCTGGCACTACAACGGCCGACTGGATGGTTTTTGGAGATTTCTTTGCAAGCTACCCTTGGGATCCTACCGCTTGTCTACTTTCTATCCTTCCAAAATATGTAAAAAATTACCGAAACAATTCAACTAGGCATTGAGACCTATTTTTTACACAAAAAGAACTCCATAACTTCAAATCACAAACCGTGGTCTTCTAAGGGGAATATTTAAAGTCACGCCAACAAACGTCGTTTGCACGACATCAGTTTAATAGAAAACTGTTTTAAATAACGATAATTTTTTCTTTATACCCATCATCACTTGCACGACAATTTTTTAAAACAAATCAGCGAATAAATAAATTTTAGCGACGGCTAAAAAATGGAGATTGCACGACAAGATAATGCATTGCACGACAAAAGACAAAATGTTATGACAAAATGAAATTAGCGATTAAAGTGGTGTTTTAAACGTCAATAAAAGGCAAAAAATAGTAAAAAAATGTATTGCACGACGTAAAAACATATCAAATAAAAATATATAAGAAAAACAAATATTTTGTGAAAAAATATTAATAAATAAATAAAAGATTTTTTAACAAAATATTTTGTAAATGTAAAAAATAAATAAACTTATTTTAATTTACGGGAAAAATAAAAGAAATATCTTTCTTTCAATTTTTATTGGACAATTAAAGCTTTTGGCCTTTTTGGGCGTCCGGTTTATGTTTTTGTCCCAGTGGTATTAGTTTGGCTGCATTCGGTACATCAACCAATTTAATCGGATCTTTAAAACCCAAAAATGCTTACACTTCAAGTGTTTAAAAAAATAAGGACAGGGCATTTTAATTGACTTAAATCTACATAGTTAATAGTAATAACCCAAATGCTGTAATTGTTTTTTTTAAAAAATCATAAACGTTTCCTTATTTACCCTCCATTTTTTAAATTCAGAAATCAGCTGAGTGGTGATTAAATTAGATTTGATTTTGGAACAGGATAAAAAGTTGACAAACCCATCCTTACTTTCTTGTAAAACTTTATTTGTCGCCGCTATGCTGACGTGCTATTAAATTTTTTTTATTTTTATAAATTGTGCTATACACTTTTTCTTATCGTTTATTTGTTTTAATTTTCTGTTGACATTGTGTTGTGGATCAGATATTTTTACTGTCTATTTTAAATATTGTCGTGCACAATATTTCATTTATGTGTAAAATAATATCCTGCCGCTTAATAATTTTATTTGTCGGGTAGTAATTTTACATCGGTAAAACATTTTTGCTAGTTCTTTATATTTTATTGGCGTTCAAAATAAATTTAAAAAAGTTAATTTCCTTTTTGTCGGGCTTATAAAAACCTGTTTTCTAAATCTTGTGCCAAAGCCGGGCTTTTAAAAAATTCAAGCCCACTTCAAAACCCAGTCCCGAAAATCGACAGGCTAGCATCGGCAAAAATCAGTATAATCAGACTATCTCAGAAGAAAGACCGATTTAACAATCGAATAAAAGATAAAGTTCTCTCTTGCTCAAATGGCAGTAAAGCTTTCTGGTCCAAAGGGAAAGCCGAACTATTTGCCAGACAATTTGCTGCCAATTCTACGCTTGATCCTCCTATTAATCTTCCCCTTCCAACAGTTGTCCCTGTTTCTCATAAAATGTCCGATATAATTTTTAAAGTTTAACAGATCAAGCGATTTTTCTTCTTTAATACTAAAAATCGTCTGGGCTGATGGCATATCAGCAATCGTCTTAAAAAGTGCTCCCGAGCTTGCACCCATCTTAACTCGCCTCTTTCGAATCTCTTACGACACGGGCATACCCCCGGGGAGTTGGAAAGCTGCACGTGTGCAACCTGTCACCAAAAAGGATCCAAAAGTCTCCTTCCAACTATAGACCTATATCTCTTCTTTCAGTTGTTTGCAAAGCAATGGAAAAATTCAAATTCCCAAATCTTGGACAATATGGATTCCGTCACAGTAGATCCAAAGCTGATCTTCTTTCCTTTGTCTCACACAACTGGAACAAGTCCCTTGAGTTTTTGGAATCCCAGATCGTTGCTCTTGACATATCCAAAGCTTTCGATCAGGTCTGGCATGATGGGCTTCTTAACAAACTTCCTTCTTGCGGTCTTTCCACCTAGGCTTTTCTCTTGGCTTTCCAGTTTCCCTTTCTAATCGACGATATCAGTGAGTGTAGATGGTCATTCCTCCAGCTTCTACCAAATTAATGCTGGGGTGCCCCAGGGCTCAGTGCTGGCACCCATGCTGTTTCTTCTACACATTAACGATCTTCTCTTCCACAATCAATCCCATTCATAGTTTTGCTGACGATAGTACCCCCCACTCTAGTATTCCAATTTTAAGCCACCGTGTAACCCCGATTTCGAAAACAAGCTCAGGTCAATGCAGATATCTCTTTCACAAGACCTCAATCTTATCTTGGGTTGGGGCGCCAAAAATCTTGTTCAGTTTAATGCCTCGAAAACCAGTCATGTTCGCAGTCGCGAAAAAGTCTGCAATTGCTCATCCCTTACATATGAGCGGCCAAGTTCTGCAGAACAAAGAGTCGTTTAATCTTGTCGGCGTTACTTTTTAAGAATAACCCAACTGGCACAAACACATTTTATCCATAGCTTCGGCAGCTTCAAAAAGATTGAATTTTCTTCCGAGCCAGAAAATATTTTCTCTTTTTTCCAATCTTTTACACTCTGTATGTATCCCAAATAAGACTCTCTTTTTGAATATTGTTCTCCTGTTGGGGTATGGCGTCCCATATAACACTTAGCATTCTGGACTCCATTCAAAGAAGAGCCGTTCGTCTTATTAAGATCCAACGCTCCCCAGAAAGGTTCCTCTTCTCCCACCGTCGAGCCAGGGGATCTGTCGCTCTTCTATAGGTATTTTCACGGTTTCTGCCAGAGGAGTTGGCCAGATTTCCCTTTTCTGGCAGCTCCCAATAGAGCAACACGTAGTGCAACTTTTATGCAAACCTTTTACAGTTCAGTTGAGAGA